>CAUYQV010019285.1:0-43822 GCA_963574575.1 Galagoides demidoff | reverse complement strand
AGCCTCAAGCTATCCCCCTGGGCAGAGTGCCATGGCATCACAGCTCATAGCAACCTCCAACTCCTGGGCTCAAGTGAGTCTCCTGCCTCCGCCTCCCAAGTAGCTGGGACCACAGGCGCCCGCCACAACGCCCGGCCATTTATTGGTTGCAGCCATCATTGTTGTTTGGCGGGTCCAGGCTGGGGATTCGAACCTGCCACCTTAGGTGTACATGGCTGGTGCCTTAGCCAATTGAGCCACAGGCACCGAGCCAGTGGCTACATTTTTAACTCAACTTCACCCTCCACCCACTCCTGCCTCCTTTTTCTCCTATTTTAAGTGAATCTTCCCCCTTTTCTTCGCCTCCCCTTCCTCCTCCTCCCCCTTCCTCTGCCTGACTCTTCCTCTTCCTCCTGCCCTTTCATCCTCCTCCTCCCCCCTTCCTCTTCCCCACCCTCCATGGATGTTGACCCTAAGGAACACTAATCTGTATCTCAGGCAACTCCACCTACAACAGAACAAATGATGGGAAGGAAAAGAAGTGAAGGTCCAATGAATCAGTAAAATCCTACTCCAGGGCCAGGCATTGGGCTGATCTTTTCCCATTACTCCTCAGAACATGAGCGTGTGCATTTTGCAGGTGAGGTTCAGAAAGATTAAGTAAATCACCCAAGGCAAGAGAGCTAGCCCAGTCTGGTTCTAAGAGGCCACAGTGATAAATTACATGGCCCCTCATCAAACTCTGAAGCATGGGGACCTACATGGACAAGTAATAACAGACATGTTTGACCAACCTTAGCGGGTGGGTGCTGTCTTTCAATGCAATCCAGCAGAGATTCACTGAGCCCCTACCAGAGAGAGAGAGAGAGAGAGCACACTCTCCAGTTCTTTAGTTATCAGCAACTAGTGATTATTGACCAAATACCTGCTAAGTAAGGCACACAGTGGGGACAAGAAAATGTATAAATCTGAAGGGGAACAGGGGACCAGTCCCAAATGAGAAGCCAAACACCCAGGGCTCCTAGGACAGTGAGGTTGGTCAGTTTCTCATTCATTTTCCGTGGGTAACCTGAGAATGGGGAATTGTAAAGCTCTGAGGTTTGGGTAATAACACCCAGAAAACTTTGTCTGAGAAATGCATTTTCTTTTCTAAATGACTCTGGGATGCTTGAACAAAAGGCAGGACACAGGTCTGAGTGAGCCAGGCCGGCGTAGCTCCAGAGGATAAGAGAGTCCTTTCTGCCAGAATCAGGCCGACACAACACCAGGCAGGGTGAGGACAACTTATGAAAAGAGCCAATTTCACAGGATGATTGTGTGAGCCACTCAAAGGCACAATCGCCAAGGGAAGGGGGGACAGAGTGGGCAGCAAAATAGACTTGTAAACGAGGAGATGATGTCAACACAGGAGGCAGAAGAGCTACTGGGACCTGCACACAAGGGACACGGAGCAACTGCCCCGGGAGGCCTGGCGTTGTGGCACTTTCCCCATGGAGAGCCTTGTTCAAAGGCTGATGGGGGATCTACAGTATAGAGGGGGTCACACAGGCAATATTCTATGATGATGGAACAGTTCTGAACCCCAATCATGTTGATTTGTATATAAATCTATAGAAACACCCCCCCCCACACACACACACACACACACACAAATGTGTGCACATAAAAACCAATGAAAACTGAGCAGGGTCTGAAATTAGGCAACAGCTTGGACCAGCGTCAGTTTCCTGATTGTGATATTGTCCTACAAGATGCCGCACCCAGGGAAGGGTTCACGCGATCCTGTTCACTATTAACTGTGATCTCCCATGAGTCTGTAATTATTTCCAAATAAAAAGTTTTCAAAAATCTCCTCCTCTGTACCCCTACAAACAATGAAACATGCTTCTATTTCCATGAGTTCCATTTCCAGGAGCTGGCTCAGTCAAGAGGTATGTGAACATTAATTCTAATTAATAGCTACTGATTGCTCTTCAAGAAAACCCTTCAGCAGGACATGGTAGCTCATGCCTGCAATCCTAGCACTCTTGGGAGGCCGAAGATGGAGGATCACTTGAGCTGAGGAGTTCAAACCCAGCCAGGGCAACACAGCAAGACTCCATTGCTCTAAAACATAAAAAAACTAGCAGGGTGTTGTGGTGGGCACCTGTAGTCCCAGCTACACAGGAGGTTGAAGCAGGGGGATCGCTTGAGCCCAGCAGTGTGAGGTTGCTGTGAGCTGTGATGATGCCAGAGCTCACATTGACTCTGGCTCAAATATAAAAGAAAACCCTTCATTCTGACAGGCATCAGATGGACGGACATCTTTCCCTTCACACTCTCACCAGCAGCCTGCATTATGGCTCTTTTTGTTAAGTATTAACACATTCTTGACATTCTGATAGTTACACACTGATACTGGACTTGGGTTTTGAGCCGCTCACTACGGTCATTACTGTCATGCATCCTGCGGCCCTTTGGACTTGCTCATCTGACCACCGCCTGGCTGCACCTGTTTTTCTGTGAGTTCCTTAAGCTCATCTGGATGAGAAAGAGCTACTGGCATGTTCTTCACAAAGTATCGTCCAAGTCTATTATTTATCTGTGTGCTTTATTTATGATATTTTTTGCCACTCTTTTAAATAATTAAAGGATCAAATATGCCTGGCTCTTCTTCTAGACGTGTTGCATTCCCAGACCTTCTCCGTGGGTGGTTATTTTCCTTCTTGGATTTACTGGGACAAGAAACTTCACTCAACTTTCCCCCCAAGACTTCACGTAACTCCTCAGCACCAGGTTCAGTCCAATCTCATCCCCGTTCTCTCTGCCAGGACTCCCAATACCAAAGCCATACTTGCTCGTGGCTACCCCCAAGGCCCGCAGTGGCAGATGGATTAGACTTGGTATTCAGGTTACCATCCTTGCAGAATTCCATTCTTTTATTTTATTTTTTAAAAAGTAGATGCAAAGGCTGTGTGTATGTGTATGTATGAGGGGAGAGGATATGGGTAAAAAAAAAAATCCTCAGTGTTATTTTTAAACGTCTTCCAACAGAATGGAAATACGCATACTGAATAGTTTCTATTTTTCTTACTATTCCCTGGTTACCTAAAACAACCAAGCTACATTAAACAGAGGCAGAATATAAATCCACCTTGTTTGTGTCGATCTACTTCACTGACCTCAAACCAGCTTCGCATTATTTTAGGTAAGACTCTGGCTGAATCAGACCCGGTGTGTTAGTTGGCTACTGCTGTGCAAATGCCCACAGACTCAACAGCTTCACACAGTGCTCATTTATCTCCTCACAGTTCCGTAGGTTAGGAGACCGGGGAACTCTGCTGGGGACTCCACTGGGCTCGTTTTCCAGGGCCTCGCAGGCCAAAGTCACAGTACTGGCCGAGTTGGACTCCTAGCAGGGAACAGGCAAAGACCGCCTCTAAGTTCACATAGTCTATTGCTCCTGGTGTAGGACCACAGTCCTTGTCTCCTTGGTGGCTGTGGAGGTCCCTCTGCTCTGAAGACCACCCACACTTCTCTTTCTGTTCCTTCTCCACCTTTAAACCATACTGGCACTGTGAGTCTCTCCCAGACTTTCAACCTCTCTCACTGCCCCTTCTGTTCCCCTCCAGAGAAAGCGCTTTGCTTGTCAGGCCTCTTGTGTTCAGATTATACACACCAGGAACTGAGCCACATGACACTGCATAATCCCAGGGATGATATTTCATCACATCTGCAGCTCCTGAGGGTCCATGGAATCTCAGAGGCCATCCCCAAGAAGTCTGCTGACCACACATGGGAGCCCAGGTAAACTGGTTTACTAATGCCCTGGGCTGGCCTCTTACTATGAGGTGCCTCCACCACCTTGTCCTCTGGCCTATCGGCCCTTAAGCACCCGACCTGGTTCAGACCTCAGCTTGACACACTCCTCTGCTCATAGAGATACTGTACTATTGTAAGATCTCTGTAAATAGTGTGGAAGGAAAGGAAGAAGAGACAGAAGGAGGAGAGGAAGGGAATAGGATGACGGGATGTTGTAGAGCAGGGATCCTCAAACTTTTTAAACAGGGGGCCAGTTCACTGTCCCTCAGACCGTTTTAGGGCCAGACTGTGGCCCCAGGATGAGTCAGCTGCTAAGCAGAACAGGCAGCGGCAGCAAAAACACCCAATGGGCCGGATAAATGTTCTAGGTGGGCTGCAGGTGACCCGCGGGCCATAGCTTGAGGACGCCTGTTGTACAGAGAGAAGGCAGAAGGGAGGGGAAAGAGAAGGGGGAGGGAGAGACAGGTAGGGGTGCAATTATGCCTGTCCTATAAATCTGTAACTAACTGGTTCATCTTCTTGCTCCCAAGCAAGGCCCCAGCACCTGCTAACAACAGGGTCTCTCTCTCTCTTTCTTAAATTCATTCCTATCCTCTGCCCTGTACGAAATGATTTGGTCTTTCTTGGCCTCTTTTCATAAATACCTTTGGCTTGATCACATCGGTTCTGACACTTCACACATGACACCCCTGGTAAAATCTTCCCCTTGCATGCCACCCCCACAGCTGTGAGCTCACCTGCCTCCCTCCCACACACCACCCAGGGAGGGCCAGAGCCCAGTCAGCCACCCCAGCCCCACCCCTTTCACACGGTCTCTCAGTGTCATCATCATAAACAGACAACCTTCTAGTATTAAACCATGAGCTCTTAATTAGTTTCACATTTTTAAGTGGGCTTAAGGAAAGGCTTGAGAGCAGTGAGAATGTGTAGCACATTCAAGGATATTTCTGTGCAGTTTAAGAATATTTTGGGAAGGACACCTAATTTTCTCTGAAGACACATTCTCCTCTGGGGACCTATCCATTCAACATACATTTATTAAATGCTTGCTGTATTCCTAACCAGGCAGACCTCCTGCAAATGACAGCCTTCACCAGATCCAACCTGAAAAGGCTTTGCAAGTAAGCACCCCACCAGCACCAGCTCCTACCTGCCCACCTTGGCTTTGCTGTGTTGGTTTTCCTCCTCTCAAGCCAGGGATGCAAATGTGACGACTAATGATCCTGGTCCACCAATAAAGTGGTGAGTTGGGCACTTCATCCACCCCCTCCTTGATTCTCACTGTCCCCTTTCACAACAAAAGTCTTGATTCATCATCAGAAATGTGCTTTCTACTCCTTAGTGGAAGAAGTAATGACTTTGTCAATCACTCCTCTTTGGCCAGACTTACTGAATTACCTTAAATGTCAAGATAATGTCTCCCTGGCCTGGTCTCACCGTGGTACCAGCTTCTTCTCGTTAAATTATGTTCAGATACATTGATTTCCTACAACAGGAAGTAAGGGAACCCTGCCAGAAATTAACACTAATCTTCTAATTCAGTAAGAATAAAATATGTGACTGATTAAATCTTAATTAACAGGTCACAAAAGACTGCTTAATGCCAGGTGCCATATGCATCTTAATTATCCAGCAGTGCTGTGGCTCTTTGCAAAATGAGGGCCTGGCTATGAGATTTCTGTAGCATTGGTTGGGCTTATGGCTGGTGTTGTTCTGAAATATCTTCTTCCTTCCTCCCTCTCTATTTTTTGTAATTGTCGGTAGGTTGGGTTTATGAGCAGGAACCCTTTATTACTGTGCCCTGTTCCTCTAAAGGAGGGTGGATAGTCTGGCGGGGTACTGTGTTATGCCACATTAACAAATATTGCATTTCCCTCCTCCCCCTGAATGTAAATAGGAGTGAGGAACTTCTGTTAGCCAAAGCAAGTTATTTAGTCGCATATACATTCAATGAGAAAAGGGAAGTTTAAGCCAACTATGACCCCCAAAGAAGAGACACAATCTTGATGACAACCATGTATGACACATTACGTACAGGGGACCCATATAAGCATTATAGGAGACCATGAACCCAGAAGAAAACAGAATGAGATTTTTTAAGTGCTGAACTAAAAGTAATAAAGCTGTCAACCCAGAGTTCTATACTCCATGAAAATATGTTTCAGAAATGAAGGTGGAGCCAGATACAGCGGCTCATTCCTGCAATCCTAGCACTCTGTGAGGCTGAAGCAGGAGGATCTCTTGAGCGTAAAATTTGAGACCAGCTTGAGCAAGAGGGACACTCCATCTTCACAAAAAATAGAAGAATTTTCTAGTTACTGTGGCCACATCTATAGTCCCAGCTACTCGTGAGGCTGAAGCAAGAGGATTGCTTGAGTCTAGGAGTTTGAGGTTACTGTGAGCTAGGCTGAAGTCATGCAGCACTCTAGCCTGAGTGACAGAGAGAAACTCTATCTTGAAAGAAAACAAAAAAATGGAGGAGCAGGAGAAGGATCAGGGATGTCCAGTTTCCTATCTAGCATATAAATAGCTTAGAAGCCATCACTTGTGTCCAAATAAGAAAAAAAAAAATCAACTGCTCTTCTTAGATCCAGCAGAAAATTGAGATTAAAAGAGGGGAAAGAGAATATGTACGTGTATAAACAGCCCTAATGATCAACTGCTAACGTAGAGGTTAAGAAAAAGGTCTCTGGAGTCAGACTACTGCATTTAAATCCTGGATCCGTCATTCACAAATGTGTGACCTTGGACAAATGACTCACCTTTTCAGAGCCTCAATATCCTCATCTGTAAAATAGGACTATGTGTGTCCTGGGGTGATTATGAGAATTAAATGAGAAGGTGAACACAGGTGTCTGACAGAATGAAGGCTTCACATGAACTCTCTTTAAAAATGTTTTCTGGCATGAGAGTTACAGTCCTGCTCTGTTCTGTTTCAGCCACAATTAAATCTCTCCTAAGATGTTCCCGAGAAATCCCTGTTTGCCACCATCAATGCATTCCAGCTCTCAGCTCTGCCAGTCTGGTCTTTTAAGTTCACACTCCTGCAGAGGAACACTTTGCATTTGCCCTCTGACTATACCGTTCTCTTCCCTAGTAAATCAGCCTTTGTCACTGACGAACACCCCTGCATCCCAGCCTTAATGGGAGCCGTGCAGCGTTCTCAGACCACCGTCACTATTCCTGCTACATCCACACCATGTTTATAATGACTTAGTATTTTTTCTTTAAATAGAACCACCTTCTTACATAAATACATTTCCTTTTACAGAAAGTTTTTTTTTCCACTACTGTATATAGAAAAACAATATCATTTCAAATAAAAATAAATATAATGAAAACCAAACAGTGTTATTAAGTTCTGACTAGGAGCTATTGCCCACCAAGACTCTGAGTCTTCAGGCTGATCTTCAAGTGTTTTCTGTTCAAGATCTACCAGCTCCTCCCCAGGTAAAAGAACTGGCCCTGGGGGTGGAACCTTGACTTTGAATCTCAGCTCCGTGGCTCTCTCCCCATATGACTAGACATTATTTTAAAGGTCTGACATTCTGTTCATTCATTTGCAAAGCAGAAGTGAATGGAGCCAACTCTCAGGACTGTAATGGGGATTAAGACATGTAACCTGGTGCATAACCATAGACACTCAATAAATATAAGTTATAAGCCAGAAAGAACCAAAGTCTCCACCAAAGATAAAGACCAGGTGAAGATGATTCCCCAGAACCTGTATTGCTCAGATGAAACATAGTGTCTCAAGCCTCAAAGGCTTCTTCCTTCCCTCAAGCAGAATGTCACCCAGCACTGTGACTGAGACAACCCACCCCCAACTCTGTCTGCCATGATATGTCCAGCCAGCTTCATTCTCAAGATCCAGAGAATAAATATACCCTTGGACTATTGGTGAGTAACTGGACAGAGGTCATCTCAGATTCCGTATCCTAATCCTAGAGACACTGTAAAATTGACCCAAGTAGAAATATTAGAGGAAGCCATGGGGGTGCAGCTGTCATCTCCAGCCAAGTTTTCTAGAAGTTGGACACCAGCCCGTGATGTCTATGAAAGCAATGATGAAAGACAGCATGCCTGGGACAACTCAACAACTAACTGACCCACACCTGGGGTCTCTCTAGGGCATAGGCATACAGCATTTCCATTGTAGCCCTTCATTCTGTTGGTTGAATAATCTCCTCCCATCAAATGATAAGTCACTGGTAAGGCCCCTTTGCTTTAAGCAAAGCCATAAAGAAGAAAATATCAATCCACAGTGTGAGCAGGTAGGAGCAGCCCAAACACTACAGCTGGACCTAATGCCTTCACAGACAGTGGTAATGGGGAGGGAACCCTGTGCTTTTGAGCTGAGGCCCCTTAATGGCAACTCTCTCCTACCCTTTACCATCCTGACAAGCAAAAACCCAGCCTTCCACCTTCCCTAGCTTGAGGTCAATCAGGTGATCATCATGTTTCTTATTTGGTGTGAAGATTATTAGAACCAAGGGTCGTATCCATACAGGGGGTGCACTACGTGGACACCCGCTTTATTTCCTCACCAAGGGCTGCACAACCCCACACAAAGAAGAAGTCACCATTCTGGGGATGTTCTCTTTTCTTTTCCTTTTTTTTTTTTTTTAAGACAGAGTCTCAAGCTGTTATCCTGGGTAGAGTGCCATGGCATCACAGCTCACAACAACCCCAAACTCTTGGGCTTAAGCAATTCTCTTGCCTGAGCCTCCCAAGTAGCTGGGACTACAGGCACCTGCCACAACACCTGACTATTTTTTGGTTGTAGCTGTCATTGTCATTGTTGTTTGGCCGGCCCAGGCTGGATTCGAACCCACCAGCTCCAGTGTATGTGGCTGGCGCCCTAGCCATTGAGCCAAAGCTGCTGAGCCTTTTTTTTTTTTTTGAGACAGAGTATCATTGTCACCTTGGGTAGAGTGCCACACCATCCACCCAGCTTACAGCAACCTCAGATTCTTGGAGTCAAGAGATAGATCCTCCTGCCTCAGCCTCCCAAGTAACTGGGACTACAGGTGCCTGCCACCGTGCCCACCTATTTTTTTCTATTTTTAGAGATGGGGTCTTACTCTTGCTCAGGCTGGTCTCAAACTCCTCAGGTCAAGTGAACCTCCCGCCTCAGCCTCCAGAGTGCCAGAATTATAGGCGTGAGCCACCAGGCCCAGCCTGGGGAGGTTCTTCCTCATCCCCCTGTATTCTGAGCAAATCCTTATAGAAAGAGAGCTGAAGTCATGAGCTTTTAGGGACATGGGGACAGGAGGCAGATTCGGGGGGCAGGAAACCGATTCAAGGGGCAAACATCAGCATCCACCTTGAGTTTGCCATTCCCAAGGATCTGCCTGAAGTCTCCTCTTCACCATCACCCTCCACACCTCCTCCTTAACTGTCTCCTTCAGGACTCTCATCACACTCTGCAACTTCTTTTCTTGTGCATTTTCTTACCCACACCTCAGACCATGAGAGAAGAGACTTGCTTTTCTTTTTGGCCACTGACTCCCCAGGACCCAGAACAGTGCCTGTGCCTGGTAGGTGCTCAGTAAATAAGACTGGAATGAGTGAATAATGCCCTAGATGAGAGCTGATCAATAGAACTTCGTGTGACGGTGGAAATGTCCTCTGTTGCACAATCCAGCGTGGTGGCCACTGTAACTGAGACACTGGACTTTGACCGTATTTTATTTTAACCAATTAAATTTAAATAACTGCTTGGATACTGTATTAGATTCTACAACCCTAGAAAAAAGGCCAGGAAGATGGAGTCCCTTCAGTAGTCAGAAAGGAGGAGAAAGCAAAGACAGAGAACCACAGCGCTCTCTGGGGAATGCTGTGGATGCCTCGTTAATATTACAAGCAGCTGTAAACAGTTGGGGCTGTTGGTGGAACAGGCCAGGTTTTTCCCTTAGTTAAGAGGCACCCCACTTTCTGGAGCATGAAGCAATTTGGCAGCTGTGCTGAGGCTCAGGGACCAGAAACGCAGAAGCTGTGAACCTCACGATGGGAAACATCAATACCGCAGCCCTTCTTCTATGCATCCCCCAGGGCAGCCTCACTTCAAAACACACCAGAGTGGCTTTATCCAGAGCTGTCACCAGGAAGGCACTGCCAGCTCCACCTGCCTTCCTCCTCCTGTGAGTGAGACCTGCTGTTTCTACCATAAAGCTCGTGCAGCCGTGTCCTAGGTGGGTGGTACCTCTCGCTGGGGAATTCCAGCATCTGCTCAAAGTTATCTGCTCAGGACTCCAGGATCCTTCCAAGGAATGGGCAGCCCCAGCAGTGATAGGCATGGCGCATGTGTGTGCAGATGCCAGGCCTAGGGCAGGGTGAGCAGTCTCTGGGGTCTGGGCTCCCCTCCTGAGATGGCTGTTAGGACCATTAAGGAGCAAGTATGACCAAAGCCCTCACAAGGGCCAGGCAAACAGCAAGGACTCAGAGTCAGTTCCGATACGTGACCGCCCCACCCACTTCTCACACTCTTCCTGGAGAGCCCTTGTGCAGACCACTGGAATCTGGTTCATAACAAGTCTGCCTGCCCGTGTGCTCAGGAGCAGTGAGTTTGGGCTTTTTCAGATCCAACATGAAAATCCTGAGCTTATCGTACAATGGTTAGAAGCTCATTATCATATCAGGGTATCACTAACAACGTATAATTAATGATAACAATAGCTACTTACATTATTATTTACTGAGAGCTTTTCATGCATCGTTTCATATGTCCTTGACTGTAACCCTAAATGCGTGCTCCTAATTTACAGATGAGAATCTAAAGACTAAAGATGAGCAGCCACATCTCCAAGTCCTCACGAGCACAGGAGAGCCCTTAAAATTCAGGTCTGGCTTTTGACTTTTGTCAGAAAAAGAAAGAAAAAAGCTCTGTGGTTTTTTTAACAATCGCCATGCTAACTGGGGTAAGATGATCTCTCCTTGCGGTTTTAATCTGCATTTCCCTGCTGATGAGTGACGTTGAGCATATTTTCATATATCTGTGGGCCATTTGTATGTCTTCTTTTGAGAAATGTCTATTTATAAAGACAAAAAAACATGCTGGTGAGGATATGGAGAAAAGGCGTCTCTTAAACACTGTTTGTGGGGATGCAGATTAGGATGCCACTATGGAAAACAGTGTGGAGACTTCTCAAAACACTAAAAATAGATGTGCCATATGATCCAGCAGCCCACCGCTGGGCATTTATCCACCAGAAGAGAATCAGGGTATCAAAGAGATACCTGCATGCCCATGTTCACTGCAGCACAACTCACGACACCCAAGGTATGGACTCAGCCTAGGTGTCCATCAACAGGGGAATGGAGGAGGAAAATGTGTCACATATACACAACTGAAGACTCTCCGGCCATTAGAAGAAGGAAGTCCTGTCATTTGCAACAACATGGATGGAACCGGAGGACATGATGGTAAGTGAAGTGAGCAGGCACAGAAGGACACTTGTTGCTTGTCCTTACTTAACACTTGGGAGCTCAAAAAGCTGATATCACAGAAATAAAGAGTAAAATGATGGTTACCAGAGGATGAGCAAGGTACGTGGCGGGGGAGGGGAGGTAGGTTAATGTGTACAGTCGTACATTGAGATAGAATAATATCTAATGTTCAACACCAGAGTAGGGTATTACAATTAACAACGGTGTATTATATATTTCAAAATAGCCAGCAGAGAAGACGTGAAATGCTCCCGACACATAGAAATGATCAATATTCCAGGTGAGGGATACTTTAAATACCCTGACTGGATCGTTACGAATCCTACACATGTAACAAAATATTACACCGACCTCATAAATATGTACAAACATTACATATCCATAAAATATATCTGTATACAAAAAGCTGTGTCCAGCTGTGCAGTCCCCACTACTTAGACATAGGGACAGCAAGAAATCCATGCGTATCTTGGTGGCAAATGGCACTTAAGAAAAGTGCCTATGACTTTCACACTAACTAACCAATCTGGAGATATAGAATAGATAATAATAATCTGGTGGGATCCATCAGGCTCACCAAAGAAGATGATGGATCACTAAAGATCGGAGGTGTCTCAGTCCTCCACTGCTGCTGTATCAAACTGCCGTAAACGTGGTGTCTTAAAACCACATGTGTATTATCTTACCGAACTGCAGGTCAGTCAGACCATGCTAGAACCAAGGTAGCCATTGGGCTGCATTCCTTCTGGAGGCTCTAGGGGAAAATCCATGTCCTTGGCTCTTCTGGCTTCTAGAAGCCACCTGTATTCCTTGGCTCAAGGCCCCTGCATAGCACCTTCCAATCAGCCTCTGACTCGGACCCTCCCACTTCCTTTTACCACGACCCATGTGATGTCTCTGAGCTCAGGGAGATAATCTAGGATAATCTCCCATCTCAAAATCCTTAACTTCATCACATATGCACAGGCACCTTTGGGGATTAGCATGTTGTCGACATCGTTGGGGGTCTTTTTTCTGCCTACCACAGCTTGGCCTCAAAGATTTGCATCTGTCCCACAAGTCTCAACCCAGTGTAGAAGAAAACGATGACAGCTTGCTGTGTGGTAAGCACTTGCAGTGTTAGCCCACCTAAGACCCACACTAACCTGGAGACAAGGATGTTCATCTTCCCCAATTAGAGAAGAAAAAATTCCAAGCTCCAAGAGCAGGGGTCATGAGCCCAAGCTTAGGACTGGGCCAGGACTTGAAGCCATGTGTGTGTGTGACTCACTCTGGCACCTGGGTTCAAATACTTTCAGTTGAGTTTGGAAGAGCGGATAGGATTTCAAAAGTCAGGGCTTTCTAGATGGGCTGAAATGGCTGGAGCAACAGCCCAGGGGCAGGCAGCACATGTGTGTGTGGAATCCATAAATCCGTGTCATTGGACAGGACCCCGAGCCTGACAGTGGACAGAGTGGGGTCAGACTCAAACCGTGCAAGCTGTGGTGGAGACCCTGAGTGACAAGCTGCAGACAGTGGCCTTTCTCCTGCAGGAACATGAAGAAATTGAATTTCAGAACATGCCATCCCAATGTTTCTCAAGATACATTTCATCAGAATGAAGCAAGATGGACTCAGCACCCGTAGTACAGTGGTTATGGCGCCGGCCACATGCACCGGGGCTGGCGGGTTTGAACCCGGCCCGGGCCTGCTGAACAACAATAACAGCTGCAACAAGAAAATAACCGGACATTGGGGCAGGCACCTGTCATCCCAGCTACTTGGGAGGCTGAGGCAAGAGAATTGCTTAAGCCCAAGAATTGCTTAAGCTCAAGATGCCATGGCACTCTACTGAGGGCGACATAGTAAGACTCTGTCTCAAAAAAAAGAAAAAGAAAAAAAAAAGAATGAAACAAGACAGTATCTTGAATTCAGAGCTGTGCCCTTCTGTTTCACATCTCCTTGCTGGTGACTCTTCCCCTGGTCAGTCAGAGATATGCATGTTGCTTTTAAGAGAATTGGAATATTTAGAGTAGGGCTCACCACCTCGCCCTCCATAGACGGATGTGTTTATTTTGATTTCTCCTACCTAGAACATATTCTTTCAAAGAGCCAGGAAGTTGGTCTGCTTTGTTCACTGCTATACCTCCTACACTCAGAACGTGCCAAGAGGAGGAAAAAAAAATCTCCAATGTTCCTTCTTTTGTTTTAACTTTTAAATGAGGTCCTTCAATGTTACATGAAAATCAATCATTTTGAAGCTTTAAACTTCTAATTTGCAAGAGAACATTTTGTTGCGAGAGCAAAGGCCTCTCGAGACCTGAAAGTCCATAAAGTCAAATTGGAAAGGGTCATTTGGGTTGGGACAGAGGAGAGAAGGAGATGAGAGGCCACCTTGAGGGAGGCCCGTAGGGACCTATGAGGGGACCAGACCCAGGAGGCAGGGCACAGGGAAGGGTCTGTACGGACAGGCTGCCGAGCTTGGCCCACCCCAGCCCCAAGGACACACAAGGAAGCCACAGTGATGCCTCCTGTCTACCCACAGCCATTTCAATGGACTCGCCACACATTACCTACAAAGACCATGCCAGCCATCGCATGCCTGCTCTCCTGAGGGCATCTTTACTCACTCCTGCTTCTTCCTACCTGAGCTCCACCTACCCCATCATGACATATGCACAATTGCACCTGAAGTTCCAACACTGTGAGACAGTCATACGCTGTACACATTTTCCCAAAGCTGGAAGCAGAGTCCCTGACATCCAGAGGAGGAGTGGCCATGAGGAAGGATGGGCCCTAGGCAGTCCCGGGTAGTGGGAAGCCCACTCCCATCATTCATGCACTGCAGACTGCGGGTTAAGGCCTCCCATTCTGCCTACAGCCTGCCTTGCTTTGACTTTTTTTTTTTAATTATAAAGGAATTTGTTGATTCATATAACAGGATGGAGATCTCTGCTCAGGGGAGACTTTCTCTAAGTGGCTTCCCAGGTGGGACCTGGAAGACAGAGTTCAGGGCACGGACAGCATCATGGGAGCCGCCCCTCACCTCCTGCCCGTCAGGGGACTGCCATGTGGAGGGACCTTTTCTCACATCCTTCGAATTCAGTAAGATTCTGCTCTCAGAAGCCTGGGGCTAAGCTCAGTGGATTTGCCCCTGGGATAAAAGCTTTAGTTGCCTTTATCACTTGGGGGTTCTGGTTTTCTACCCTGCTCATCTGTGGTAGGCAGAATTCTTAGAGCACCCTGGACCCACAGGTGTGTAACCCTTTCCTCGTGAGAGCAGGAAGAGCCAGGACCATGTGGGATGTCACTTCTGTGATTCCATCACAACCAGCCAACTTTGACTTCATCCTAAGGGTGGCCTGATATAGGCAAGAGAAATCTTTAAGACACGGAAGTCAGAGAGATCCCCACAGCAGGCCTGGAAGAAAACAAACAGGTATAGTGTGGCCCATCTGTGAAGGCCATGTGGCAAGATGCTGCTGATGGGGGGAGCCCAGGAGCTCAGAGTCATCCAACCGCTAACTAGGAGACAGGGACCTCAGTCACCCAGGCAACAAAATGGATTCTGCCAACAGGCTGAAGGAGCTCCCAGGAGGACCCGCCCAGAAGTCGGGGTGGATGGTGCCCAGGCAGGAAGAAAAAGAGCCTCGCACAAGAATCACAGCCCAGTGAGACCCAGAGCAGAGGACCCAGCTAACCCACACCCAGATTCCTGATCCCAGGAGGTAACATGGCAACACAGTGAGATGGTGAATCCCTGCTGTGCTTACCTTCTAGCTTCACGGGAACTTGTTACATGGCCATAGAAAATGCATATGTCCATGGTGTACATATACCACAATGTATTGATTATGCAACCTTAAAGAAAGATGGAGACTTTTCCTCCCTCATGTTTACATGGATGGAGCTGGAACATATTCTTCTTAGCAAAGTATCTCAAGAATGGAAGAAAAAGTATCCAATGTACTCAGCCCTACTATGAAACTAATTTATAGCTTTCATAGGAAAGCTATAGCCCAATTATAGCCCAAGAATATGGGGAGGGGGAGAGGGCGGGAAGGGGAGGTGGGAGGATGGGTGGAGGGAGGGTGATTGGTGGGACGACACCTATGGTCCCTCTTACAAAGGTACATGTGAATCTTTCTAAATGTAGAATACAAATGTCTTAACACAATAACTAAGAAAATGCCATGAAGGCTATGTTAACCAGTTTGGTGAAAATATTTCAAATTGTATATAAAATCAGCACACTGTACCTCATGATTGCATTAATGTACACAGCTATGATTTAATAAAAAAGAAAAAAGAAAATGCATATGTCATCTGTTGCAATTTTTTTTTTAGTGAAATTCACAGGTGTATATACAGACTGCTGGTCCCTGCCTATCTCATCTCTGCTCCCTCCCCCACTCTACCAAAAGGCTCTAGCCCCTTTGCCCTCCCCCTGCTCCTTACACTCCAGCCCCTGTGACTCAGACAGGCCAAGCTCTTCCATATTCCCTCTGCACAAAACCTGCTTCCTACCACCTGGAGTGAAGTCCTGACTCTTCCTGGGCTGCCCACTCCAAAAGGACCCCAGTTACCCCTTCCTTATGCCTTGTCTATCTCTGTGGCATGTTGCATTCTTGGTGTTCTTGAAACCGCAAGTCAGGCCCCAGGAGTAAGGCATGAAATCAGTGGACTGAGTGGGGAGGAGTGGAGGGCTCCTATCTTTAGAATCAGGGCAGAAAACATCAGTACACGTGGTGTGCACTGCATTACCCGTGGTGGGGTTTAATGAAACTCATACACGCACACACATGCTGGGACTCAGTGTAAAAAATAAAATTAACCTTTGTTTATTAAAGCATAACTTTGTGCATTTATGGGGTACAGTGTGCTGACTTGATATACAGTGTGGAATGCCTACATCAAACTGATTAACATGAGTTCCAAAAGTTTGAGAAATGCTGCACTGGTATTTTTACTGTTCAGTTTTTTGTTTTCTTTGTTGTTTCTCTCGTTTACCCTCCCCCAGCCCCACAATTGCTCAATGCTTGTATGTGGTTGGCACTTAATACATAGACACTGGAAAGATGGTTAGAGGGAGGAGGGGAAGAAAGACAAAAGGAAGAGGAAGTAGATTTCTCATGATTCTCTAGGGCTGAAATTAAGATGCTTAAAAGCGTCTCTTTAAAACCACAGAAGGTTCTAAGGAAGGCTCAGCTCTCGCAATAGGAACTAAAATCAGAGGCATCACCAGGGGAAGAAGCCAAAATAATCACCTGCAGATCATGTGACAGTGTACTTGGAACACCCAAGGGAACTGACTGAAAAATTCTTAGAATTTGGAAGAAGGAAATATTTAGAAAAATGTCTGGGTAAGAGAATGAAGATATGAGCATCGTTTCTGGACACACTGACACACACCAGATGGTACTTGTCATGGGGAAGAGCACACGCGAGGGGGAGGCAGGGTGGGTACTCGTGTACTGGTCTCTCAAGCCTCCCCACTTCCCTGGCTGCATGGGCGGCACCAAGGGGCCCTGGCTCTGTTGCTTCCAGTGAGTCAGAGTAGACAATGGGGAGCCAGAGCAGGAGAGTTTGGGGTATCTATCCCACGGCTTCCTTCCCTCTGGATCTCCTCTGGGGGGCTGGGTGTCCGGACTAGTGCCTCAGCCTGTCAAGGAGTCCCTCTCCCCCTGATTCTCACCCTTCAGATTCTAGACTGTTCCCTCCTCTTGCCTCTGGTAAATGTCTCCCCGACACCTGTTATTAGCCCAGGGGTACCGTCTAACACCTTCTGATTGCCCCACACTCTCTCTCCCACACCTGGGTAAATAATCTGTTTATTAAACTCCCTTTGAATTTCCAATTTTGTTTGCATAGCTCTTGTTTCCAACTAGGACATCAACTTCCACTGGGTGAACAGGTCTAACAGCAAAAGAATTAACAGGGTATATGGGGAAGGAAAAGGGGCAAAATACTAACAGGAGAGGGCCGGACCTCCACACAAAAAATTTTAAGTTTCCCAGCTCCCCAGGATAGAAAGACTGAATATGTAAAAATGTCAGTTCTTCCCAAATTATAGGAAGGTACAATTCATTCTGGCCCCAATGACAATTCTCACAGTGTTTAGGGGAAGGGTGACAAAATTGTTCTGAAACAGCCTGGACTAAGAGCCATCCAAGAATGCGAAAGAGCTGCATCCCAAAGGAGGCCATATCCTGTCCAAAGCCGCTGTCCCTTGAGCACGTCAGTGATACAGTCTGATGGACAAAGTCACCGCCTGATGCTAATGAGGCAGCACAGACCAGCGGGAAAAGGAAAAAACATTCACAAAACAGTTTCTGAAAAATTGGGTATTTGTGAGAATGAAATCCAGTTGGACTCCCATGCCTGTATCAAAATGAATTCCAAATGTATTTAGGATCTAACATGTAAAAATGGACTATAAAAATGCGAAGAAAGTTTCTTTTAGCTCATGTTAAGAGAGAGAAGGCTTTTCTAAGCCCAACTCAATGGGGGGAAAACTATAAAGGAAAAAATGGAGATAAATTGATTTTTTTAATCTCTTTTTCAAACCATCATAAAAAGCATTGAACTGCAAATGACAAGCAAGCGAAATAGCTGCAATAAGTCTGACAGATTAGGAGTAACTCCTTTAATATATAAAGAACTCTTCCAAATCAATAAGAAACATATTAATGATTAATGCCCCAATAGAAAGTGCTATAGACACAAATGGGGAATTTGAGAGGAAAAACACCAATGGCAAATAAACACACAAAAATATGACCAATTTGCCTCTATCAATTGGCAACGTTTTTAAGATGATTTTTTGGGAATGAAGGTATAAAATAGATATAGAGAGCGAAATTTTTTACACCTTTCTTAAAAGCAATTTAACAAAATATACTGAGAATTCTTCAAAAGTTTAGGCAGTGTGATTTGTAATAGAAAAAAATCAATCAAAAGTGCCCAAATGGAAGAGAAATTTATAAATAAATTATGGTCCAACCATAATAGGGAATATTATGTAAGCATTAAATTTTATATTTCCAGAGATTTTTTAATCGCAGGGGGATATGTACAAGAGATAATAGTTTTTAATCAGGACAAAAAAGAAACCAATGTAGGGTATGATTTCAATTTTTGTTTTGAAAGAGAATTGTATATGTGCATAGAGAAAATGTGAAAAAATAAATATGTATGCTTTGCAGAATTACATATAGATGCATAAAGGAAAGAGTGGGTGATGGAATGGTGCAGGCTGGTTGCAGGGGGTGGGACCTGGGGGGTCAGGCACAGGTCACGGTCAAGGACATAGCTTTCATTTGTGTTGTTGGGTTCATGGGTTCTTAGTATCAAAAATAAAATCAGCATCAAGACAGACCATATAAAATTACTCATCATCAACTGCTTTTAATAGTTCACCTTAATGAACAGGCAGACAGATGGACAAGACGGGGGCTAGGAGTAAGTCATGACTCAGAACTGCAATTAATCCAATTTTAAAGAGAGAAAGAATCAGGAAGCCATCCACAAAAATGTTAACAGCAATGTCCATCTCTCAGCGGGATGATTAAGAGAAATTATTATTTTCTCCTTTATTTTCTATTAACATTTCCCACATTTCCTACAAGGAAAATAAAATCCTTTCACATACTTTGAAACACGCATCAGTTTTCTTGACTCTTACCCTACTCTGATATTTAGTTGGAGTGAAAGAACCCTCAAAGTCTGCGCCCTTGACCTCATCTATGGATAAAGTCTACACCCAGAGTTAACAGCAACTCATGAATGTTGGGCTTACCATGTGCCCCTCATTGCCATGTGATAGCTCCTCCGTCAGGAGCTATCACTTCCCCCATTTTACAGATGAGGAAACTGAGTCTTGGAACTCTTCCTTCATACACAGAGCTGCTAGTCCTCTGAGAATAAATAAAAGCTGAAAGCAGTTTATTCTCACCAAACATCAAGTTGAGAAGGGGTGGGGAGAAGGGGCTGAACCCCCCAGAAGGCAGCTGTCACTGGGACCCCAGAATATGGGCTGAGAGGAGGAAAGCAGGGAACTGAGAACAGAGGGTATGTCAGACACCAGTCACAGCCGCCTTTCTGGTTCAGAGCCCCGCTGCTGAAATGAAGCGTATAATAGGGTCTCTGGGTGCTGTGAGTCATGCCTGATACGTTTAACTTAAACTCCACTCAAACTTAATTCCTCAGAAATGAGCTCAGGGTTCTCAAGGTGCTGCTCTGCAGAGCTGTCCAAATTTCCTCCCTCGCTCCCCAGGCCTCATCTCTCACTCAAAACTCCCCCAGGACACCCACACCAGCTGGCTTCCTTCTTGCCACCATCAACCACACTTCCCTCACCTCTGAATGTGCCTGGGACTTTTGCACAGCTGTTACTCTATGTCCTTGTCCTTCCCAACACACACAGATGCACATACGTGAACATGGTATCACATGCACGCACATGGGCACACAAGCACATGTGCACACACCTTTACACAGGGCATGTATCCTGGCACACATGTATACTCACATGCGTGCATATGCACAAACATATCCATACACAGGCATACATGCGCACAGGCCAGCATGTGCACACACCCACACTCACACCTATGCATGCACACTCACATACATGTGTACCCCACATGAGTGTGCACGCACACTTGTCCAAGGTGCTATCTGGGTGTCAGCTTAAGTGCCCCCTGAGGAAAGGCTCTTCTGATGGTCTTTGTCTAGGTTAAGGTTGAAGCTCCTTGCCGTAAGCTTTTTGAAACACTGTGTAGTTTTCCTTTGCAGCATCAACCCCAATTTTAATTAAATGCCTTCCTAGGCAAATGCATTTAACATCTATCTCTTTCACCAATCCATGAACCTGTGGGGGAAGGGTCTTGTCTGTCTTGTTCACCAAGCACACAGCACACAGTGCTATGGTATGTAGTCACCAAACAGATATTGGGAAGGAAGAAGCCACTGTGCCCATTTTAAAGATGAGGAAATTGATCCCACTCTGAATCAGCAGTCACCATGAGGGAGCCTTCTAATCCCTAGGAGGTGATCTACGTTTAATGTCTTAGCTTCTATTATGAACATCTTGACACACAGATAACACGTAGACACTGGCAGAACCCCATGTACCCGTTATCCAGGTTTGACGACCACCCATCTGTACAGATCTTGTTCCACCTGCCCACCCTTGGCACTTGTGGTAGATCAGTTGGCTGATCTTCTTAGAGCATTTTAAAGCAAATCTCTGCCATTTTATCATTTGCCCATAAATGCTGCCGTGTTTAAAAATAGCCATATCATGATCATCCCAGCATAATTTACAATGATTCCTTAATAAAATCAAATACTTACTCTATCTTCAATGAACTTAGGTCTCAAAATGTCTTTTTTTTATTTCAAATTAATATGAGGGTACAAATTTTTAGGTTATATTGTTTTTCAATTCTAAGGTAAAGTTCAAGTCGTAGTTGAGCCCTCCACCCAGGGGGCGTGCTGAACACCCTCACATTGTGCACACTAGGTGAGATCCCACCAATTGCCCTCCCTCCTCCGAGGGCCTGGCATGGTGGCTCATGCCTGCAATCCTAGCACTCTGGGAAGATATGAAAGGAGGATTGCTCTGGAGTTCAAGACCAGCCTGAGCAAGAGTGACACCCTGTCTCTACTAAAAATAGAAAAATTAGTTGATTTTGTAGTAAGCACCTGTAGTCCCAGCTACTGGGGAGGATCACTTGAGCCCAGGAGTTTGAGGTTGATGGGAGCTACGATGCCACTGCACTCTAGCCTGGTCATAGGTGATACTCTGTCCCAAAAAATAAGTCTTTCAATAGCTGTTTTATATGAATCAAGAGTCTAAAAAGCAGCACATGTTGCATTTGGGTAATGTGTCTCTTAAACCTCTCTTTTTTTTTTCTTTTTGCGGTTTTTGGCAGGGGCTGGGTTTGAACCCACCACCTCCGGCATATGGGGCCAGCGCCTTACTCCTTTGAACCAGAGGTGCCGCCCAAACCTCTCCTAACCCCCAGAAATACCTCTGCTTTTCTTCATGCCCTTCATATGCTGAATAAACTGGATCCTTTGTCCTCCCAGACTTAACTCTAGAAGTGACTTCCCTATCTCAGATCAATGTCTCTATCAGGGCCCTGTAATGTGGGGGTGACTGACACGGCTCCCCCGCCTACAGATGCATCGGGAATCACAAACTTCACGTCCACCCGTCATCTTGCGGTTTCAGGTTAGTTGAATGCAGACAGCACTTAACAGACTCCTGCCTGGCCCTGGTCTAGTAAAGGATGAACCCCAGCACTCAGGGTTCAAGACCACTCAGAGCTCTTCAGGACCCAGAGGGGCTGCCACTCCATGAGGAGGTGGCGCAGAGAAATCCTGAAACCAGAAGGTCAAATCCCTTAAAGAAAAAGCCCTTCAGACTCCTCCCCTTTCTCCACCGGGGCCTGGTGAGCTGCCTCTGGGTCGGGTCTAAGTGACCACAAATCTGTGGTGTCCCTTGCTCTCCCTTTCCCTTGGGATGAACAGATTATTCGAGCAGGTCTCTGCCAATCCACACATGCTCCTGCCGATATCCCAGCATGGCCTTTGTTAGGGACAGCACACAAAAGTCAGAAGCCTTGAGCTCTTCAAAGGCAAGAAGCTGATACTGGCTGCAGAGAGGCTGGGAGGTGTTTGATAGGATTCTGGACAAGGTGAATAGTTGAACTCCCTCCAGCTGAGAATCTCTATAAATCATGGTAAAAATTTATCACTTAGAGACAAGCAAGTTCAAGAAATCAATCTGCTGTCTCCGCTGGAGTCTTCTGACTTCAAGGATATAATAAAATGTTCTAACTAAATAGAAATCACATTTATCTTTGATTTTCCTAGGTTAAGCCAAAGCCCCGATGCCCATGACTGACAGATAGGGCAGGGGTCTTGAACTAACACCGGTGGAGGATGTCAACCCCTTCATCCATCCGTGCAGCTACTTGTCAACACATCCTGATTACCTATTGTAAGTTCCAGTCCAGAGAGATGTAGAGATATTAATAATAGCAATAACATCTAATTGTCACATGTGTTTCGCCATTAGTAGCATTTTAGATGCTTTGTTTCATTGACCCACCACAGTGAGGGTTACTTATGTAGAGTAAGCATTCATATGCCCATCGTATTAGTTATCTATTGCTACACAACAGATTATCATAAACCTGGAGGCTTAAAACAACAAAACAACACATATTTGTTACCTAACAGTTCCTGAGAGTCAGGAGCTTGGGCATGACTTAGCTCTGGGTCTCACTGGGCTCATTCGGGCATCAATGTGATCAGAGGTTTGACTGGGGAAAGATCTGCTCCAAGCTCCCTCAGACTGCGGGTGGTATTTACAGGCCCCAGGCTTGCACTTCTAGCTGGAGCCCACCTTCAGCAACTAAAGGCTGCCCACAGCTCCTTGCCACATGGCATCCCCCACACAGCCACTTACTTCATCACCACTGGCTTCCTCACGGCCAGCAGTGCAGACAGCGGGTCTGCTAGCAGATGGAGTTTCACAAACCATAGTGTAACCACAGTAGGCACAGCCGGTCACGTCTGCCACATTCTGCTGGTTGGAGGCAAGCCACAGGTCCTCCCACACCCAGGGAGAGGGGATCACACAAATTCATTCATGTCATTAGGTGGGGATCAAAAGGACCCCTGAAAGTCTGTCTGCCATATATAGTGTACATACTTAAAAAAAAAAAAAAACCTAAGGCTCAAAGATAGAAGAAACTTGCCCCCACCCCGCAGCCAAGCCACAGTGGTTTCTAGAATTAGAAACTAAGTTTTAAGAAGTCCAAAGCCCATGATCTCACCCCCAGTGCATTACTCACAGAATCCATCACTGCCCCCAAGGAGTCACGCTCTCCCTCAGCTCCATCAGAGACAAAAACAAATCCTCTGATCCAAGTTGGCAAAAAACTAATGGAATAATGTACAAAGAGCCTGAACCGGGGGGAAGGTTCCCTCTGCAGAGGGAAGGACAGATGTGTGAGGACGCAGGGTGGGGGCTGTCACCAATGAGAAAGCAGAACAGGCTGTAGTGTCCTGTGACTGAAACCCTACACAGGTGACAGAGGTTTAGTAAGACACATGCTGAACGGACAGACTGGAGACAGACCCTGAAGGGCACCGAACTCCAGGCTGTGGGATCTGAGACACTGGACACAGGGAAGCCTGCAAAGGGCTAAGCCCAAGGGTTAGGCTTCCTGAGAGCAGGTGGCCAGTTAGGATGTGAACACATCAGTCCCAGCAAGAGATGAAGGAAAGACATTGTGGTGAGAAAACAAGACAGATCTGAGACACATTTCAGGGGGAAAGTCAAGAGTGAGTTTTAACAGAAACTGAGTCAGCTCACATTACATGAGGGCAGCCATCCAACGGCACAGTGGTGGATCTGGGAACCAAGGAAAAGCAAGCAAGAGAACAACGTGGGCTCTCCAAGTTTTCTAGAAGACATTGCAAGGAACTCCTATGCTCCTGCCAGTGATCCTAGCACTCTGAGAGGCCAAGGAGGGTGGATCGCTTGAGCTTATGAGTTCGAGACCAGCCTGAGCAAGAGTGACACCCTGTCTCTATTAAAGATAGAAAAACTAGGCAGATATTATGGTGGTTCCTATAGTCCCAGCTACTCAGGAGGCTGAGGCAAGAGGATCTCTTGAGCCCAAGAGTTTGAGGTTGCTGTGAACTATGATGATACCACAGCACTCTACCCAGGGTGATAGAGTGAGACTCTGTCTCAAAAAGAAAAAAAGAAAAAGAGAAAGAGAGAGAGAGAGAGAAGAAAGGAAGGGAGAGAGGAAGGGGGAAGGGGGTAGGGAGGGAGGGAGGAAGGAAGGAAGGAAGGGAAGGAGGGAGGGAAGGGAGGGAAGGAAGGAAGGAGGGAAGGAAAGAAGGAAGGAAGGAAGGAAGGAAGGAAGGAAGGAAGGAAGGAAGGAGAAAAGAAACACCTAGACTCAATGAGATAAGCCAGACACACAAAGACAAGTACAGTCTGATTCCCCTTACACCAGCTTCCTAGGATAAGCAGGGGGATAGAGATAGAAGGTAGAATAGAGGTTACCAGAGGGTGGGGAAAGAGGAACAGGGAGTTTAAAGGGTGGAGGGTTTATGTGTAGGGGAAGGAAACTGGCCACAGGTGCACAGCAGTGGTGACTACACAGCACCATGATTGTACTTAATGGCACTGACTGTACCCTTAAAAATGGGCAAGACGGTTACATTTTATGTTATATGTTTTCTCACAATTATTTTAAAAAAGAAAAAAACTTCCTTTCCCTGAGAAAGGTGACAGGGAGGAGGCGGAAGGGACAGTGCAAATGAGCGTCCCCCACATGCCAGGCCCTGGGCTGCTCCACTCCAACAGAAGCCACATTAGCAGGATGAACCCCTGGATGACAGCCCTCAGAAAAGGCCATTCATCAAAACTGATGGTCTGACGGATGTCCCTGGTCATCAGCATCCTACCCCTCCCTTCCAGCTTTGTCAACATCAGAATCGAGGCATATTTGCTTAATCACTTAAGGGGCAGAAATAAAAGCACAGGAGAAGGATCTACCTCCTTGGCAGACGCTCTGGGCAGGGCTGCCTGAATCCCAGCAGATGCTCCCTGTTGCCAAGCGTCCAGCTCTTCGAGGGAACAACGACAACCCCCCCAACCACTCATTTATCCAAAGCTGATCCATCCATTCAGTGAGTGACTGTGGCACTTCTGAGTTATGCTACGCATCAGGTCCAGTTCTGGGATATAGTGACTGAAACGGCCACAGCCCAGGGCAAGGGTAGGGGACAGGGATGGAACAAGAGTCCCTTTTTTATCACTCTATTAGCTGTCCACCTACCAAGGCCCCACCTTCACTGCTCTCCTGAATCTAGGCTCACACTCCAAGCTGCCTTTTTGTCATCTCTCCTGGAAGGTCTGCCATCCATCTAAAGGTGACCACGGCCTACTCATCTGCTCTCTGGTGCTCTATTTATTTATATTAATATTTATATATTTATTCATGGAATAAAACAGTGAGTGCAACCTGCCCCATGTGTTCAAGTGAGTGAAGAAGTGCCAGTATAAATGGTATAAAGACTGGTATAAAGATATATAAGGATTCTAGACAACCAGAGCATCAGGGCAGATAAGCAGGAGTTGGTGTGGTCCCTGAGGTGCTCCTGCCCACCATGGGCTCAGGCGCCCATCCCAGCTGACCTGGAGATAGGCAGTGGGTGGGCTTTACTTGCCTAAGTGAATGTATTTGTTTTTTGCATCTGCCTTTGTTTCTTCCCCAAAGGTAGGATAAATCTAGGCTTGAGAGAACTTCAAAAATATCCCAAGACTTACTCCATCCCAAACGTGGTAGAATAATGCCCCAGAAAGATTATGTCATCAAAAACATATGTCCAAGTATAACCCCCACTACTTATGATGTGACCTTATTTGGAAATAGGGCCTTTGCATATGTAATTAAGTTAAAATGATGTTATTAGGGTGAGCCCTGATCTGACATGGCCTTACTTTGGAAACCTAGATACGGAAACAGACACACACAGAAGGATGATGATCTGAAGACAGGGGAGAACATTATCTACAGTCCAAGCGACACCTGAGGCCACCAGGAGCAAGGAGAGGGGCCTGGAACAGCCTTCCCACTCAGCCCTCAAAAGGGCTCAGAAGGAACCAGCACCTGCTGACACTCTGATTTTCAAAACTTTGGCTTCTGGAGCTGAGAGAGAATGAGTTCTATTGTTTAAGCCCCTCAGCCCTCAGTACTCTGTATGCAGATTTCTACCTCCTAATCCTCAGAACCTGTGAATATGCCCTTTCACCTGGCAAGGAAGGAGTAGGTTGCAGATGGAATTAAGGTCCAAGACCTCAAAAATAAGGAGATTCTGCTGTGTTATCTGTGTGGTTCAGTGTTGTTATAGGCATGCTTAGATGAGGAAGAGAGAGGCAAAGGAGTTGGTCAGCAACAAAGTGTGAGGATGTGACTTTGCCTGGCCTTGCAGATGGAGAAAGGGAGCAGGCAGCTCCTAGAATCTCCCCTAGAGCCTCCACCAAGGAGGCTGACACTTTGCTTTTAGCCTCATGAGACCCACTTTAGGCATGTGACCACTAGAACTTTAAGAAAATCAACACGTGTTGTTTTAAGCCACTAAGTTTTTGGTAATTTGTTACAATAGTAAGGGAAAATAATGCAACAAGGTTCTTTAAAACTTCGGGCAAAATGGCTTTCCTAAGAAAAACGGACGTGTATGTTGAGCTTTTTCCCAAGGGATGCCCCTGCTGTCTGATTAGGGATGGAATAGGCTTCAGGGGATGGGAAATGAGGCTGTTTGTCTAGTATGCTGAGCTTCTCACCAGCCAGGATGCCAGATTGAGCATCCCAGGGTAGGACTACCTTCAGGTATGGCCTAACCAGTCCTCAAAAGATGCCACCAGGATCCAATGTCCTCTCTCCAAGCCTCAGCTTTGCTTCCTCTGGGTAGGCCTTAGGTCCCCCTTATAGTGACAAGATGGCTACCTCAGCTCCAGCATTGCATGCACTATCCTTCAAGTCCAATGAAGATAAGGGTGAGAATTTCTTCCCAGACTCCTCTTCACTTGAGCCATGTGCCTGTTCTGGAATGAAGTGTGTTGATTGGCTTAGGCATGGATCGTCCTGGGAATATAGGGATAGAATCCCATTCCTCCCACCTTTAAACAAAGACAAGGGACATTTACCTGTGCTGATAGAGAAAAGCAACCATGATGGATTGTTAAATTTTAAAATAACATGTAAAATACCTATTCGTACATATAATATTTTATATACATCTATATTTTATAAAATATCTAAGTAATATATAATACATAAAATATATATACATATATTTTTTGAGACAGAGTCTCACTCCATCACCCTAGGTAGAGTGTCATGGTGTCATAGTTCACAGCAACCTCAAACTCTTAGGCTCAAAAGATCCTCATGACTCAGCCTCCTGAGTAGGTAGGACTATAGGCACCTGCCACATGCCCAGCTAGTTTTTCTATTTTTAGTAGAAGCAGGGTCTTGCTCTTGCTCAGGCTGGTCTCAAACTCCTGAGCTAAAGCAGTCCACTTACCTTGGTCTCCCAGAATACTGGGATTATAGGCATAAGCCACTGCACCTGGCCAAAAATATATTGTTGATATCTCATAAAAGTTGATGAAAACAAATTGCTCTTATCTGGGTGCTAGTTTATAGGTGTGATGATTATTTGTGCACTTTTTCTCTATGCATATTATACTTTCATAAAGTTTAAGTTACAGAATTTAAAAGGATAGTATTTTTACTACCCATCCTCATTCATTCTCAGACCCTGTTGGGAATTCCTCTTCCTATTAGATAGGAATGGTACCTATCTAATAGGTACTATGGATACCTATTTTTAAAAAGAGAGAGAAGGACAAAAGAAGAAAAAAAATAGAGGAATAAAGGGAAAGAAAAAGGAAGAAATTATAATAAATTGTCAGGGGCTGAAGAGGATAGGTGAAAGGATACTCCCCAACTAAATGAGTATTTACATAGGCAATAGTACGTCAGTTCTTGGGGGTGATTTTTGCCTCCCAGAGGACATTTGGCAATGTCTGGAGATATTTGGGGTTGTCACAACTGGGTTGGGAAGAGATGCTACTGGTACCAAGTAGACAGGGACCAGGGGCGCTACTAAACATACTAGAAAGTGTGGGACACCCCCACAGCAAAGAATGATCCAACCCCAACGTCCTCAGCACTAAGGTGGAAAAGCTTGTTGCTACAGGTAAAATCAGAGGAAGGAAAGCTCTGGACAAGGGTTTCCACTTTCTTCTCTATTTTTATACTTCATTCTCTAAAATGTTTACAAATCACATTAAAAAGAAAACACAAACACTCTGTATGGTTGACAACAGCAAACCACAAGCCAAGTCTAGCTCCCTGTCTAATTTTGTAGTCTGCCGGCTAAAAATGATGACAAGGTAACTGGTTACATAATCACCTACCCAATATCCTTCCCTTTGCCTATTGCCCACAAAGCTTAACGTATATATTATCTGTCTCTTTACATAAAAAAATATTGCTGACCTTTAACAAAGACCCATCATCCTCATAAGTCTCCCCACCATAAAGATCCCCCACCCAGAGATGCCTTCTAGAGATGGGGTGCAGGAGAAACCACTGGCTCCCTGAGCCGATGTACTGCTTTCCTATTATTGCAGGGACAAATTAACAGAAACCTGGTGGCTTAAAATAAGACTACGTAATCTTACATTTCTGGAGATCAAAAGCCTGAAATGGTTCTCCCTGGATGGGGATCAAAGTATCAGCAGGGCTGCATTCTTTTCTGGAAGCTCTAGGGAATAATCCATTTTCTTATCGTTTCCAGGCTACCTGCATCCCCTGGCTTGCAGCCCCTTCCGCCATCTGCAAAGCCAGCTGTAGCCCATGGGGTTCCTCACACATGACATCACTCAACTCTGAGTCCATTGCCTCCCTTTTCCAGAGACAAGAACCCTTGAGACTACACTGGCTCGCTAGGATAATCCAGGACTCTCTGTCTGGAGGTCAGACATTCTATTTGCAGCTTTACTGCCTCTGCCATGGAGCATAACACGAGCACAGGTCACAGAGATTAGAATGTGCCCATTATCAGGGGGATATTAATTCTGTCTGTCATACCAGGTATCCACTCTCTGCCTAAGAGAACCTCAACCTTTCTTGCCACTGGGTATGAACATGAGATTATGTTTTAGACAATGGGCTATAAACTGAAGTGTTTGTGTAATTCCCAGGGATTCTCCTTAAAGGCAGCAGGGTGTGAGCCCTCGCCTCATAGCATGTCCTCAATTCTACTGTCTAAAACTCAGATGTGATGGCTGCAGAGGCAGGAGAGACACTGGGCCATGACAATGCTCCCTCATAGATGCAACAGAAGGAACGGCCATAAGAGCCTAGGCCCGTGATGACTTTGCAGAATCACCCACATCAACCTTGGGGGGCCTACCTTGGAGCTAGTATGTGGGAAAATAGAAGTTTGTGTGTTAAAATCTCTAGGGTGCGGCAGGGGGTAGTGGAGGAAGAATTCTGTTACTGAGAAGAGGAATTCCCAACAGGGTCTGAGAATGAAAGCACTAAGTAATCCACATTCCTTGGCATGCATGTACCAAGAGCCCACCCCAGAGGAAGGATGTGCTAACAGAGACCTTCCATAGCCCTTGTCCTCTAAGAGTCTGTGGCCTTGTTCAAGCAGAAGTCATAATATGATGTGCAATCAAGATACATTTTTTAGAAGTACAACAGGTGGACTGGGAAAGTATCAACTCTGCCCAGCGGATTCAGGGAGATGAGGAAGGGCAGATGGTAGGAGTAATGGTCAGAAGAGCATTCCAGGCAGTGGGAACAAACTAGGCAAAGGCAAAGTCACAAATGGGGCTGGGGGATGAGGAGAAAACCAGTGACTCAACAGCAAGTTGCAAAAAGTGGGAGGGACGGGCAGGGGGAGGTAAATAGGAGTTGAATCTCCTATTTCACTTTCCTATTGTTAGCTTTGAGGAGCTTAGTGGATTATCACTAATAAACCTAAATAAACTACCCCCTCAAAAAAAAAAAAGTTGCAAACTTCCCAAGTTCAAAACAGATTATAAATTATTTCATCTTGGCAAACACAGTCCCTTCCCTAGGCAACGTGAACTGTTGGCAGAAGCTTAAAAGAGGCATTCATTTCCTCCTCTCTTTGCATCTGTGATTTCGATGTGCAAAAATATGGTTCAGCATTTTCACTGGAATGTGGATTTATCCACATGCCTGCCCCCGCTCGTCTCCCAAGCAGAAGACCAGGGCAATCAACCATGCTTTATATCAGTGGAGTTCGCCTCTTGACAATTTCAACGCCGGTGCTGACTGAGAGATTCACGGAAACCAGATGAAGTCACCGTTCAAGTGCAGGGTCAAAGGTGGTCATAACAAACAGCCCATTAAATGCGGCAATGCTCACCTGTCTTCCCTGAGCAAAGATTTCAAAATGCAGAAAGAGGCTGGAACCACACAGATAATGGGACGGAGGGATGCTGAACCTCCTGGCAATGTCGGTAATGTCCATATCATTTGACATACAAGGGATGCTGACAGCCCATTAGGCTGCTGATCCTGGTAATTTAAGGGAGAGAAAGCCAGGCCAATCTTCTCTGAGTTATTTTGTTTCCAAATCACTTCTTATTCACCTTCTTACTACTAGCTGTTGTTAGTGAAACACCCTCTGTAAAAAAACTAGTCTCCATATCCCAAAAGACCTACTAGGGTGGAATGAGGTTTCAGTTTTCCAATATGTTTGGAAAATAATATATATTCTCTTGACCTGGAAGTAGGACATTTTCTATGCAACTATTTTCCATGTAAATAGTAAAGGCTCTGAGAAGTCCTGCAGAGAATCAATCTGTACAGTACAGAAAGAGTAACGTCTCGCTTGTAATCCTGGCCTTGTCACCTTCCATTGTGTAATCCTATGGGGGCGTCGTGAGAATTAAATGCAAAAAATCATGGAAAGCACACCTGATAAGCACTTACCACACATCTGCCACATAACAATTATTAATATCGAACCCAGCATCTACCTAAATACATTGGACTCTTCTATTTTTCTTTCATATTAACACCCATTAAATCCTAAGAAACTGGTTTTCCTAAAAACACTCTTCAGGAAAGAATGCATACATGGTTTTGTTTCAATTTGACCAACAGTAAAATGGCCACATTATGAGCCAGGCATGTTGAAGGGCTTACACACCTTAACCCATTTAATCCCCACAACCACCCCATGAGGTGGGGGCCAGTACGATGACTATACACATTTATGGATGAGGAAATCAAGACACTGGGGCTTAGGTTTCTTGCCCGAGGTCACATGGCTAGTGAGTAGCTGGCCCCAAAGACTATAATCCATACTTTGGGCCCTGTGGGGGCCTGAAACCAACTTCTGGGAACCTCCTAAAGGTACTTCCCTGTGACCCATTTCTTCTTCTCTGAAAACTGTCATAAAAATTCTTTTTTATCAGTTTTTTCTTCTGCTCAATAACTTACAATACCTCCTTATTACCTCTGGGGTCAAATTCAAATTTCTTCTATTTCTAGGCTCTTAATTTGCTCTATTTTGATTGCCCCTCTGCCTGGCCTATGCTGCTTCTTCCTGGCAAACTCTCATTCTTCCTTTAAAACTCAGCTTTAAACCCATTGCTTCTAGAAGGCTTCCCTGAATACTTCTGCCCCAGATGGCATTACTTCCTTAACTTGTATAATCCCTTTCAACCTCAGATACACTTTACTGACTGTCATTTTCCAGATCTTATTGTCCATTGTACCCGCAGTAGTGAGCTGAGACAACCCCTTCTAATTGCTCTTACAAGCCCTGGCTTTCTTTCCCAATGCACAGTCCATGTTGGGGCTCCACTCTGACCTCTGCAATAAGCCTGTGACCTATGTATGGCAAATCAGAGACTATACCATCCTTGGCTCCAAGAAGTGCTTAGTGAAGATCCTATGACCTAAGCAAAGGCATTGACACTGAATCCCATTACTCCTGATAAAGTAGCTTGGACACAAGGATTCCCTTACGATGGGACTTAGAGCTAGAAGCTGAAGGCCTAATTCCACCAGGACCACCCTATGGAAAGGTACTTCTTGAGAGTGAAGACATTACAGGTGAGAATAGAAAATAAGAGGAAAGAAAACAAATCTGAGTCCTGATAACATTGGTTGAGCTCCTGAATCGAGCCTTACCTGAAGTAGTCCTTTTCTTAGACCTCTCAATTATGTGAACCAATAAAGTTCCTTTTCTACTAAAGAAGGTTAGAGTTGAATTTTTGATTAGGACCATCTCCAGAACATGGGTGAGGTCCCCAAAGAGCAAACTATGTCTAACTCATCTTCCCAATGCCTACCTCAGTCTAAAATAGTGGTTCTCAACCTTCCTAGTGCCGTAGCCCTTTAATACAGTTCCTGTGGGTCACAACCCACAGGTTGAGAACCGCTGGTCTAAAATATCCTACAAACATGTGCTGCAGTGAAATTCAATTTGGAGTCTCAGAATGTTTCTTGAGCACCTAGGGGCTCAGTATGCATTCCTACCCCCATTTAACAAACAGAGAGAATGAGGCTCAGAAAGTTTAAGCAACTTACTCCAGAGAGTCTGAATGCCCATCTGCCCTACGTCTTTGATAATTCCCCTAATGTTCTGCACAGCATGCACACAGGTGGTGCTTAATCAGTGCCAACTGACCAGGCCTACCTGGCTCAGATAAAGCTCCTGTGTTGCCATCCTGCTGTCTTGGGTCAGAGGAGACCCCGCTGAGTCCTGGGAAGGGATTGTGCCAATTCACATCTGAGTGGCCATCACCTTTCAATCTGAGCGCCATTTTATGCCATCTCACCCTCCCGGCAGAACCACAGCCCCAGTGAATGAGCACAGCCCAGATCTTCCCATACAGGCAGGTGCCACTTACACATTCCTGGATTTCAGACTCTGCCGGGCCTTCAAGGCTGCTTCACGATCCCCCTGTTTCCCTAACAGTAAATGAAGACTTGCTGGCTGTGTCTCCACAGCTTTGAAAATCCAGCTATTTCTCAGCAGTTGAAGTGTGAAATTAGGCAGATGGAACATCCAGAGAACAAATCTCATCTGAGGACTGTGGCCTCCAAAAGACAGACCTGGATCCTTTACAGTATATGAACAAAGAAGGGATTAATGCCAATTTATTCCTAATTGCAAAATGCAACCCAGCAAAGCATTTAGAGTATGTACTCTGGGGTCTCTGAACTCAAAATCCCACCTCTGCTACTTACTCGCTCTGTGATCTTCAATGAAGCCTTAAGATTTGGGTTTTCCCATCCATAAAATGGGCGCAAACTCTCTCCAACAAATGTTTGGAGGATTCGGAGAAATAAACCATGATGGCATATTGTAAGCACTCAAAAAACTATCTGATGTTTGCTCTTTAATTTCCTTAAACATAAAAAGACACCCAAAACCTTGCCAACTGAATCAGAACACAGGCTTTACAAATAATTAAATGAGGTCAGCGTAATTTCATTGAAGTTGCTCAGGCAGCTTTGGTGATAAACGAAGCAACTTTTTACAAGTACATCTATTAAACCCTTAAATTAGTCAAACATAAGGTAGCAGGCACAAAAAATACAGACTAGGAGGCGAATCCTGTTTGCAAATCAGAACGCTATAAAAATGGCCACAGATTGCAAATCATAAATTCCACTTTCCAGAAGTTTTCTTAGATGTAGACACCTTGTAGAAGGCAAATAAAAGCACACTTAAAGATGGTGCTGGCAACATCTCTTAAAAAAAATGAAAATGGCATGATTTCACAGCACTAAATTCAAACAGGTGGTAATGTATAATATCAGCCCCAAAATTTTTCAAAGAGCTGAATAACAGTTGAATAACAGCTGAATTGGAACTATTCAAGCATATTTTTTTTTTAAATAAAAGATGTAATTCCCTTGGTCACTGCATTAGAGACAATTTTCACAAATACTGCTCCAATCTCAGTTAACTCTTACACAGCCCGAGCAACAATATCATGTTTCCATGACGTCTCAGGAAACAGCCCACAGCACTGGAGGGAAACCCCCGGACCTAAAGCAGAGCGTCTCCAGTGGGAGCAATTTTGGCCTCCTGGGGGTATTTGGTAATGTCTGTGGATGCTTTTTGTTATCACAACTGGGTGTGATGAAGGTGCGGCGCTACTGATGTCTATTACACAGAGGTGAGGGTGCTGCTGACGGTCCTACAGGCACGGGACTGACACCCACAGCCAAGAAGGATCAGCTACAAACGTCAGCATGCCAAGGGTGAGAATCCCACTCTGGAGCCTGAGGGGTCTCAACCTCTCTCAGCTTCAGTTCCAACATTTTTCAAATAAGGGGGCATCATAGGATCTAATTTCTAAAGTTGCTGAGCGGTTTTGAAGAGATATTAATAATAATCATCATTCCCATTCAGCAAGCTCTCGTTCTCCATCAGGCACTGTGCCAAGAGTCTGCATGTGCGTTATTGGCTTGAATATTTATAATAACCCTACAGGGTATGCCTGGCTAAGGTCTCACAGCTGGGAGGGAAGCCGGCTTCAAGCTCCAGCAGCCTATGCCTCTTCATCCTTACCACACACGGTGTGGTCTGCAGACCCACACCTTCAGCATCATCCAGGATCTCATTACAAATGCAGAATCTCAGGCTCATTCCCAGACCTACCAAGTCCAAATGTGTATTGGAACTGGATCCCCAAGGGATTCGTGGGCATGTTAACGCTTCAGTAGCAATTTGCTAACGACAGTACCTGCTCTCTAAACACTAAACAGACGTTAATTTGCATTGTCCTCACTGTTTGTAGCCTACAGAGATTCACAAGAAAATTCAGACTCTGAGTCATAACATGTGTGGACATGACAGAATGTCTTTGCCTTCACCCAAGTGTACACGTCCACTCTTCCTTTTTCAAAGCTTCTCTTGATATGTATCAAGAACGGGAAGAGCCAGGGGACCATACCAGCTCTTCTGACTCCTCAGCCACTTCCCTCCCCAGCATCCTTCCCTCTCTCATGGCTTACCTATTTCACCTTGTGATGAAAATGTCACCTTTCTACAGGATACTTGCAAAAATCTCAGGCCATTCTTTCTGACACTGTTTGATGAAAGAATCTAGATCTCCACCGCCAAACCTCAAGTGTTGGGCAGTATCCTGCTCACATTAGCCACTTCAGAAGCATAAAGCACTCTTTATCTCTCTAAAATTTCCTAGCCTTATAGTTATATAGTAATACATGAGTCCATCCTCAGTATAAAATATTCAACTTATAGAAGGGGTGACAGTGGGCACCCTTGTCTTGCTCCAGTTCTTAGAGAGAATCCTTTCAACCTTTCCCCGATCAGCATGACGTTGACTATAGGTCTGTCATATTTGACTGTTATAATCTTGAGATACGTTCATCCTATACCTAGTTTGTCGAGGGTTTTTATCATGAAAGGGTGCTGGGTTTTGTTGAATTGTTTTCTGCATCTATTGATCATGTGGTCTTTGTTCTTGCTTCTGATTATGTGGTAAATCACATTTATTGATTTATGCAAGTTGACCATCTTTGCACTCCTGGTCAGAGCCCACTTGGTTGTAGTGGATTTGTTTTTTTGATGTGCTGTTGAATTCGGTTTGCTAGTATTTCATTGAGGATTTTTGCATCCATGTGTATACTCATAAGGGACATTCATCTGTAGTTTGTTTGTTTGTTTGTTTGTTTTTGGGGGGGGTTATGTCTTTTCCTGGCTTTGGTATCAAGGTGATACTGGCTTCATAAAATAAATTGAGGAGGATTCACCCCTTCTCAATGTTATAGAATAAGTTCTACAATATGTGTGTTCTCACTAGAACAACCAGGCAAGAGAAAGAAAGAAAGAAAGGATATCCAAATCAGGAAAGAAGAGTTCAAACTATCACTTTTTACTGACAATGTGATCTTATCTCTAGAAAACCCCACCGACCCTACCAAGAGACTCCTGGAATTCATAAATTCATCAAAGACTCAGACTACAAAATCACGGCACACAAATCAGTAGCATTCCTGGACACCAATAACCGTGAAGTTGAGAATCAAATCAAAGATTCAATACCATTCATGATAGCTACAAAGAAAATGAAGTATCTAGGAATTTACTTAAGCAAAGAGGTGAAAGATGCTTACAAAGATAACTATGAAATACTTCGAAGAGACATCGCAGATAACACAAACAAATGGAAAAACATATCATGCTCATGGATCGGGAGAATCAATATTGTTAAAATGTCCATACTGCCCAAAATTTACAGAGTCAGCACAATCTCCATCAAAATACCAACATCACTTTTCACAGGTCTAGACAAAATAACTCTATGCTTTGTTTGGAACCAGGAAAGAGTCCAACAGCCAAAGCAAACTTAAGCAAAAAGAACAAATGTGGAGGCATCACATTATCAGACTTCAAGTTCTACAACAAGGCTATAGTGACCAAAACAGCAGAGCACTGGCACAAAAATAGAGACCTACAGTAACAGAACAGAATAGAGAATTCAGATATAAAACCATCCACACACACAACCAACTGATCTTTGACAAAGCAGGCAACTATATACACATAACACTGGGGAAAACAAGCCCGATTCAATAATTGGTTCTGGGAAAAACTGGATAGCCACATGCAGAAGAATGAAACAGAATCAGTATCTCTCACCATTCACAAAAATCAATCCGAGATGGATAAAAGACTTAAATGTAATGCAAATGAATTAACAAAATGTGGTGTATATGTATACTATGGAATGCTACTTAGCCATGAAGAAGGATGAATTAAGACCTTTTGCAACAATTTAGATGGGGTTGGAGACCATTAAGCTAAGTGACATATCTAAAGAATGGAAAAAAAAATACTCACTATTGAATTGGAACTAGCCGACAAGCACACAGAGGCACAGAGGGGAGTAACATTCAATAGAAATAAAGCAGAAGGGAAGGTGGAGGAAGGGAGGAGTGAAAACCCACCTAACAGGTGCAGTGAACACTGTCTGCGTGGTGCCCACACTTATATAACAAAATCAACCATGTAACCAAAAAATTTGTACCCCCATATTATTTTGTGATAAAAAAGAAAAATATATTCAAATTACACATAAGCATATAGCATACAATGCAAAAGTTCCTTTCATCAGAGAGGCCCTGTGAACTTCAAAGTAGACTAGCTCCTGGCTCCAGACTGCCTGGGTTTGCAGGGCTATCTGTGAGTCTTTGGACCATTTATTTAACCTCTCTGTGACTCAGTTTCTTCATCTGTATTTCAAGGACCTGTTTAAGGAAATGCTTATTTCAGAACCTGCACACAGTGGGTGTTAGCAATTCCTGTGTCTCCCCACTCCCGTCCCCCAAACTGAGCCCTATTAGCACTTTGCTATGAAAACTTGGAGCCCCTCAGCTATGCATTATCTATATACGTACCCTGCAAATACAAGTGCACTCTTATTATAAAGATGATCACACTGACAGAGTTGTAAAGATACAGCATATTTTAATGCCCATCACACAGACATATCTCTTATTCAAACAGCTTTGTATGTCCATCCTTGGGATGGAGGCACCAGGTAGGGTGAACCACTCCCCCCTCAGTGGGCATTCAGCCTCCACTTTCCCCCGACTGGAGGTGACTATATGAGCATGTCCGACTTAGGAAGCTGAGCAGCCAGGAAGTGGAGCCAGGCAGAGGATGCTCTCATCAGAGCCTCTGCCAAGGATGAGAAGGATGACGACAATCTGGGGCACACTCAGAATAAATAATTGTCCTTAGCCCTCTCAAAATTGAGAAGTGCATCCTTGGTCTCTGGCTTCCTGTCACAGCTGGCTGCTGTGCCCTCAAACCTCCCACAGTGAGGATATGCCCAGGCCCCCAGGCTCACAGCAAAGGGATGATTCCTCCAGCCACCCAGGTGCTTATTCTGCAGGAACAAGACAAAGTGAAAGGAGTTACTGAGACCACCAGGGACCTGAAAGATGGCCCAGAGAGCTGTTTCATGACTTGAGTGACATCAGGACCCTGAAATCTTACCCAGAGCTCTAATTTATATGGAAAATAAAAAGGAGAGCCCTGGTTGAACCAAGAGAGGTGGTCAGATGTTGGCAACGCAGAACCTCCCTCATCTTCTGCCCTATGACCCTCACTGTCCTCCAGAATATAATTGCTATTCTAGTCTAATTTGTTTCTTCAGATTAGTCGGCCAGAGATCATAGAAAGGAAATTACTCACCAACAGCCAGGCAGCCCTGGGCCCCTGCCTCCAACTCCCAAGCCACTATGCTTTCTGTGAACATCTGCAGCTTGTGCTTATTTATACTAAGATGTGAATGGCTATCTCATTCAGAGATTATTATCTCTCCAGAAACATGTTCCATTAGAGCCAGAGTTCTCTATCCCAGAGAGATATGGCCCAAGTGTTGTAACCCACAGGATAAAGAAAATAGCTCTCTTCCTTGGTCCATGGTTTGTTTCACTGAGAGGTTTGAATATTATTTGAAAAGTAATATAAGAATTGGGAAAAATTATAAATACTGCTTTCATATTTTAAAAATAACTTCAGTTGGACTTTTATGATTAAACTGAAGACTTCAAACAAATTTTGCCCCCAAAGCCTGTGCCTTCAGACTAAACCCTCACATCACTGTGCCTCCTAACAGCATGAGGTCACTGTCCACTGCCACTGAGGCATGCTGGCGGAAAAGTTTGGGGAGCCCTGAGCTAAAGGAACAACTTTTTAGTGGAAAAATCTCTCCCAGAGCAAGGGAGAGATTTTCAGTGTCAAAAATCTCTCCCATGCATCAAGTCTGCTCAGCCCAATCCACAATCATAACAAAAGCAAACATTTATTGAGCTCTTACCGTGTGCCCAGCACTATGCCAAGTGTTAACAAGGATGAGACAGGCATTATCTCCCATTTCACAGATGACAAAACTGAGGCACAGAAAACATAATCACCCAAATACCTAAATACCCAAGTTCATCAGTGATAGGAACAGGATCCAGAAGCTCTTTCCTCCCGACAAGGAGGATCAACCCTCCCCATTTACCCAAGACTGACCCAGTTTCAGCACAAAGTACCATGTCCTGAGCATCTCATGTTCTCAGGCATAACTGGGACAACTGGTCACCCAAGTGGGGGGTCAGCTGAGGTTGTTCAGAGAACAGAAATATTTAATATTAATGTTGAAGTTCTTTGCTGTGGAGTTTCTATAGCAAAGTCACATTACCAGGACTCTTTCTGGGGTGATAGACAGGATGCTAACTCCTGTTTCTGAGCTGGCTCAGTGGAACAAAAACAAGGACTGAGAGTGTGAGCACAGGCACTGGGGGTAAAGGTCTCTCTGGGCAGCTGCAGCGGACATTTCTGATGCATCCTTCGTGTTGTTTTGAGGCAGGTGACCAAGCAAACCTGAGTCCCAGGAATTCCTCAATCCCAGAGAAACTGCAACAGTTGATCACCCCACTTCCCAATTACAAGCTCCTGCTGAATGTTCCAGAAAATGCACACGCCTTCAGCAACTGCAAACCCCATGTCTTTTCAGATTTTTCTTCCCCTCAAACTGGCAAGCAATACAACAAACACTGCGCCCTTGTCTTGCTCTCACCATGAAAGATTACAGAAAGGAAGACGGAAAAATAAAAAATGTAAAGGTCATTATGCTTTAAGAGGAGGCTTTAAAAAAATGCAAGAAAGAAAAGATAATGGCCTGAATGTGTTCCTATTAGTGGGGAGTAAGAAAAGGTTCCAAATGGAAAACCATTCTCAAGAGAAAGCAGGTTGACCCTGTTAATTGTGTTTCAAACTTGTGTTTAAAATGTTCTCAGAATGCTTCAGAAGTCTTTTTTTAAATATTTATTTTCCTTCTTGGGCTGAGAGTCAGCATTGGAGTACTTGTAGACAAGTGAGCAGACAGAGGAGCTGTCCTACAGGTTGCCTGGCTTGCCCGGGGACCTCTCTGTCTGCATTCAACCTCAGCCCCTCTCCATCTCCTCTCCTCTCTCTCTCCTCTTCCCCTTCACTCGTCCTCCCTCCCCTCACCCTGCAGCTTCTTCCTCCTCCAGGCTTGGTGGCCTCTGCTGGTTCAGGCTTGTGTCCCCAGGGTCTACCTCTGTGCCCGTAAACACAGGTGCTCACCCAGCTTTTTGACTGCACGGTTGAGCTAATGACTACCACCCACTTTACCGACTATGCTCTCTGGATGATTCAAGCTTCCTTAGTTTGGGCTCCCTCACAATCAGATCCTGAGACAGAGATTCAAGCACTGGTGGTTTATTCAGGAGGTGATACCTTAGGGGCAGAAGAGAGCCAGGAAAGGGAAGGGAGGTGATACCGGTGTGCTGTCCAAGAGGGCACCATTGTCGCCAGCTGGGGCCCATCCCAGGATGGCCCAGAGAGAGGACGCAGAATGAGCATCAGAGTCTCCTATTCCCCCTCGTCCTGGCAAGGCAGCATCACTGGACAAGGCTGCTGCTGGGAACATTCTCCCTGACACTTCTGATGCCCAAGTGTGGGAGGGAAGTGTTTTAAACACAACAGTCTCCCTGACATTTCTGGGGCCCTAGAAGACCCCACATTAGACTTAAAGGGAAGGAATCAATGCTAAGACCCTCTGCTTACTAAGGTCACCATGAACCATGGCACCAAGGATCAGCCCCTTCTTACCACCTGCAAGGGCCAGAATTCTTTTAAAAATGACAGTTGGGCTTTTGTTTCTTGAGGCGAGCTCAAATGTGCATAATGGTGGGAGTTTTAAGGAACCATGTACTGCAGCTTGTTAAATCATTGGAAATAAAAGCTAAGCGGGAGCCGCAGAATTAGATTACCCAATATGAAGGAAACATACTTTCATCTAAAGTTCCTCTAAATAGATGTTATTTTCTCTTGCTGTAGAGGTAGGCTATTTTCCTTATTACTCAAGAAAAACAAGGAAGGGGGGCGTGGGAGACACAAACACACATCGGTTAGGTGCCGCGACGTTGCAAAGCAATTCTCATCAGCATTAATATTGCAGGAGCCGAGGAAAAGAAATTGGTAGGTTTCTGCTATACAAGAACAGAACTGAGAGATGAGAATGCAGTTGCAAGTGTAAAAAAAAGTTATTATGAAATCTGCTCTAGCCTCGTGTTTCTCCAGTGATTCAAGATAATCACATTAGCAGCTTCAAACATTATGCAGTGACATCATTCAAACAGATAGCTCCCAGAGGTTGGATATGAGACCAGGGAATTCACATTCATCACGCACTTATGACAGATCTAATGGTCGGAACTGATTTGTGACTATTTAGAGCTCATGTGGGTCTCCCTGACTATGGCCACCTTTCTCACTTAATGACCCTCCTTGCTTAAGAAAGACCCCCCTGGAGCCCATATTGTCTCATTGGAATAAGAAATGGGAAATCCCTCGTAACCCAAGGTCACATGAATGAGGTGTGGATCTTGTCACTGTCCAAAGTTCTATCTTTCGAAGAGCAAATACAGAACTCCTTTTTGCTGGAGGTCAAGACTGGTGACTTTGGATACAAGTTTATGACTGTAGGCTGCCACTTTCTGGGTGTGGGACCCTAAGTGAAGTATCTTCCCTCCTTAAGTACAGTTTGTTCATCTTCACCCTCAAAGTAATAACAGCCCCCTGGAGCAGTTGTGAGAATTAAATAAAAGAACGTCCATAAAGTATTAAGCATGTTTAGCACAGGGCAAGCATTTAATAAATGTCAGCTGGGACTGTTATTATTTCTAGAAACAGTAAGATTTGAAACGAAGCTGGAGCATCTGTCAGGGAGGGTTTGGGAGAATCTAATACTCCAAAGACAGTACTGCTGTCACTCTGGGCTCTTTCTCCCTCATTGTTGGCGTAGCAGAGGCTGTCAGGGCCCTCATCCCTCAGGCCAACTCCGCGGGCACTGGCAGCTTGGACAGTCAGTTCCCACCCACACCAACAGGTCTCAGCCTAGGAGCATCCCCCAGCCACAGGAACAGGCTCAGCCTGGGTTCTGGACAGGCAGGACTTACAGAGAGTGACACCCTCCTCTCAGAGCGCCTTCAACCAGTGAGAGAGGGAGCTGGGGAACCTCAGGGAAACAACGGCTGGGGTGCTCTGCACCAACTTCCCGAGTTCTTCAGCAGGACCGAGCATAGCCTGCCGGTCCCCCCCCAATACTCCCTCTGTATCTGCTTCCCTTCTCCCTCTTTGCCCCACCCCCAGATAAACCACTTGCTTTCAAATCCTCACCTTGGATCTGCTTTTTGAGAAACCCAAACCATGACCACACAAAGGCGGCTTCTTTCATCTTAACATCTCTTATGGCTTCGGGGGCCAAGGTGGAAGGAGCGCAGGCACCTGTAATTGACAGGCTGGGTTCAAATCCCAACTCTGCCACCTGCTGCTTATGTAAGCAAGACAAGCCACCTTTCTGCGCCTCCTCCATCTCACCACCTTCAAAGCAGTGCCTACCTCTTGGGGATGTTATGAGGAGTCAGCTCAGTCTCCATAGCTTGCTATTAGCTGGTTGGAGCTTCCTAAAAAGAAGTATGCACCCAAAGGTTCCAGAGATACCTGGAGAACGTGAGCCCTTAGCACAAAGGAATGAGCTCCAAAAGGCAGAATTTCAAAGATTTGTTAGGAAGAGATTTTTGGAAAGAAAACAGAGTGACTACCACCACCAAGAGCAAAATCTTTTTCTATAAACATGTAAGGACAGTCCAACCACCAGACTCTTTGCACCAGGGACCAAGAAATCAAGGCCACTCTCACTGCTGGAAGCCTGGACTTGGAATATTCCCTAGGGGTTACCAAGTGCATTGGCAACTGGCTTGTTTTTCTAGATAATGTGTGACAGCCACGCAACAATTTTTAAGTCACCAAGAGAGGGAAGGAAGAAAGGACAGCCAGTGACTCTGCTGCTCCTGCATGGACCCAGGGGACTGTCAGTACATTGATGTCTCAAACCAGGACAAATTCTACTTAAAACTTAGTACTCGGCTGGAACTTCTAGGAGGAGTTGTCCTGAAATAAGGTGAAGGAAACTTAAAATTTGATAACACAGTGGCCAACCTGAGCACTGACTTTTTCCAAACCTTCCTCCAGTATTTTCCTAATGAAGATGATCTGGCTGCTGGTTTCTGCTTATGGCCCCAGTGTCAGGGAACCCCCCAAGGGAGGGAAGGAAGAGCCACCCACTCTAGGTTGGATTTTCCTTCTTTTTAAAACTGATGATGGACTCTGGACTCAGCACCCACTGGGATGATGAAAGAGACCAGCTGAGAGCTGTGATCCCGGGGGAGAGCGCTGTGTCTCATCCTGTCTGCTTATTTTCTGCCAGACTGTTTGCCCAGGTTCGGTCTCGGGAGGTAGCCCAGACCCTTCCAGCCCTGATTCATTGAAATAGCAATGAACAAGACAGATGTGGCACCTGTCCCAATGACATAGATGTGGGAGGGACAGACAAGCAAATAATTACACAAGTAATTTCCTACTTCATGCAAGAAGGGCTGCAGTTCATCAGTACCAAGTGCTACACGTGACTGGGGGCTGGAGTGGGTCAAGTTGGCTGAGACAGGGGTGAAAAGACCCTCAGGCAAAGGGAAAAAGGAAAGTCTGTTCCAGGGAGAACAGCCTGCTTGGAGGCCCTGAGGTCCATACCACTTGCAAAGCACTGAAGGAAGCCACAACTGAGGCCAGAGAAAGGGGCAAAACTCAACAAGGAAAACAGTATGGAGGGTCCTCAAAAAGTAACTCCAATAAGATTAGCCCACATCACAAAATCCTAAAAGCAGAGATGCTGGCATGGATGTGGAGAAAAGGGAACACTTTTACACTGCTGGTGGGATACGTTCCTTTTGGAAAGATGTTTGGGGAACACTTAGGGATCTAAAAATAGACCTGCCATTCAATCCTACAATTCCTCTACTAGGTATAAATCCAGAAGACCATAAATTACATTATAACAAAGGTATTTGTACCAGAATGTTTATTGCAGCCCAATTCACAATTGCTA
>CAUYQV010019284.1:0-20954 GCA_963574575.1 Galagoides demidoff | reverse complement strand
GGGTGTGTACATTGGATACTTTTTCCTCCATTCTTGTGATACTTTGCTGAGAAGAACATTCTCCAGCTCCATCCATGTGAACATGAAGGACGTAAAGTCTCCATCCTTCTTAATGGCTGCGTAGTATTCCATGGTGTACATGTACCACAATTTGTTGATCCATTCATGGATCGATGGGCACTTGGGCTTCTTCCATGACCTGGCAATTATGAATTGGGCTGCAATGAACATTCTGATACAAATGTCTTTGTTGTAATGCGATTTTTTGTCATCTGGGAATATACCTGATAAAGGAATTGCAGGGTCAAATGGCAGGTCTATTTTTAGTTCTCTACGTGTTCTCCAGATGTCTTTCCAAAAGGAACATATTAGTTTATATTCCCACCAACAGTGTAGGAGTGTTCCCTTTTGAAGTAGCAACAAAAATAATTTTATGGTTGGGGTTCACCACAACATGAGGAGCTGCATTAATGGGTCGCGGCATTAGGAGGCATTAGGAAGGTTGAGAACCACTGCTTTGGAGAGTTACCTTCTCACAAAAGCCAGGAGAACCCCTCCCAAACCTTATTCTACAGAATCCCCTAGTTGTAATTTACACTGACATACAAGTTTTAGTTTTCAAGCCTACTACTTTACATGGGAACTCTGTAACCTTCCAAAACAAGTGTCAACAATCCTACCTGTCAGAGAAGAAACCTAGGAAAAAAACAGCTTGAATGGCTTGGCCTTTGTCTCTCCGTGAGAAACTTAGGAAGGGAACTCATTTTATCTCCCATGATTTTACCAACAAGTGCTGTTATCTCTGCCATCACTGAATTCAAAATCGCTCTGTCCATATTAAGGACATGGGCACACAGCTAAGAAAGAATTCCTGGATTATGTCTCTTATCCTGAAGTCTTTAAGTGTTGTTATGGGGACACAGCCACCCTGCTATATCCTTTCCTGCCTGGGTTACCCAAAATGAAATAGAATAACATCCACGGAGCAGTACAACGGCTGGGGGAGGCCTTTGTCTAAACTCCTTCCCAGCCCTGCCTGTGACTGCCAGAATAGACCTGCTTTCTCGAATGGCCCACTCTTTCCCTACTTGGCATTGCTTAAAATTGACAAAAAGCCGAGTGTAGTAAAAGGCAAGAGAACGGAACATGTGAGTGGAAGAGTGGTATTAATAAGAGACCTGATCAATTGACTCGAAGGATAACAACCCCCCCACAACTAAGGGCTTGTGCCTGGTGTCCAGCCAGCTCTGTGGTCCCCTGAGCAGTTAGCAGCTTGCCACGCCTGAGGGAGGAGCACCCCTTCTCCGGAGGAAATAAATGTGGTTTCCAGTGGCCGGGTGAGTCTGTGGCACCATGACATCTGTCGTTCCCCTTTAAAACCCAAGGGTGTAGCACCTTCTCCCATCTGAGCTGCGAGCTTTTAAAAATACTTAAAAACCAATCAGTGACTAAATTGCGTCTGAAGAGCTATTTCAATTATAGAATGGAGGCAGTTTCTCAGCAACCGAAGTATTTAAGAGCTGCAAAAATTAATGTGCATTTTAATGCTGGTTTTCAGAGTATAATGCACTTTGTAATTCATTTAAATGTATTCTGGGTGTTTTATTCTAGCCTAAGGCACAGCGGCAGTCCTTGACTCATCATAAAACTACATTTTTAAAGTTTTTTTTATAGAAAAGTATTTAAAAACCTAAGAAGATAAACGAAGTGAAAGCATAATTGGCCAAAATCGGAATACAGATGGGTTCTTTTTCCTGAATAACATAACTTAAAACACTCCGGGGGATGGTCCTGAGACCCTGAATCCCATGCACTTGGGACTCTGTCAAATACACCCCGTGTCTAAAACCACTTTTCCTTTGTTGCCCAACCGTCAGGGCCCGCGCTGTTCTTGGAAAGCTACCGCCATACTGATAAATCCAGCAGAATCAGCCCTCCGTGGCTGGTGTGTTTTAAAGCTGAGTTAACCAAACAGGAACGTCTTGCCCCAGAGCCATCGCCAGCCGAGCTTATGCTGACAGCCCCAAGGAAGTGGAGTCAGCAGAGGGAACAGCTGTTTTTGTTCAACAGTTGCCAGAGCCAAGATTAAATAGAAGTGAGCAGCGGGGAAGACGGAGCCAGCAGGAGAAAGGGCGGCCAGGTGGACAGGCCGGACAGGGGACCCCCTCTGCAGTCTTTAACAAGAAGTCAGGGAGTTAGAACCCCAGACCGAGAGTGCTGGAAGAAATGGGGTTGGTCAAGCCCTTCAGCCTTTCATGTTGCAGATGGAGGACTGACTCCTTGGAAGAAATTTCAGCATTCCCCAGGCTCGAGAATGTTACCCAGAAAATTCCAGAAACCATCAGGTCGTAAGTTTTAAGGGGCGCACCCAAGGTGAAATCTCACCCAGTCCACTCCGCCCACCAGGACGTGACTCATCCCCTTTGCATCAGATCCGGGAGGCCCACACTGCCACACTGCCCGCTGGCTGTCACCCAGCAGCCCTCTTGGGCAGCAGGTGGGAGAAGGATGAAGCACGCATCCTGTTGTGGTTGGGCACCCCAGGGCGTGTAACCCAGCGCCTCGGGTAAGGGATAGCTGCTCCCCAGGCTCGCCGAGCAGCCAGGCCCGGAGACCTTCTCATTCTGGGTTCCCTGAGCAACCCCAGATGTCTGTGGGCGGTCAGTCCCCTGGTGCGCTTTGTTCTGTGGTCATTAGGGAAAAAAAGGAAAAAGAGAGTGAGAGGGAGCGAGCAGACACGCCTCGTACGCCTCCCAGAGTCGTGCGGGTGACTTCCAGCAGCCTCAGCCACGAATTCCCTGTGACTCAGGCGTGACTTGCTCTCTCTGCCTTTCCATGTAGAAGCGTGGAGACATTCTCTGGCTTCAGTTCAGGCCTCCTGAAGCCAATTCTTCTCCCTCCCTAAAGTCAACACGGCTGTAATCTCAGTCAATTACCGCGCCTGAAGACAGAAGAACGCCCCTTCCACAGCCGCCCTGGAGCGTCTGTGCCCTGGTCTGGGCTCTCCTGAGATCAAGGCCACCTCGTGGACCAGTGAAGCTGAGGGGCTGCAGGAGACCCGCACCTGCTACGGGCGCACTCTGCTAAGTGTTACAGAAAAATGAAGGCCGGGGAGCCACAGAATCTTTGATCAGAGACCACCAGTCAAATGGGATGGAAACATTTGGGGACTCAGAATTTTTTTTTTTTAAACAGTCTCACTCTGTCACCCTGTGTAGAGTACCATGATGGCATAGCTCACAGCAAACTCAAACTCTTAGGCTCAAGAGATCCCCCTGCCTCTGCCACCGAGTAGCTGGGACCACAGGTGCCTGCCATGAGGCCCAGCTAGTTGTTCTATTTTTAGTCGAGAAGGGGTCTTGCTCTTGCTCAGGCTGGTCTCAAACTCCTGAGCTCAAGGGATCCACCCTCCTCAGCCTCTGGTGTCCTAGGATTGATTACAGCCATAGACTGACTCTGTCCTGGGCCTTAGAGGGTGTTCATGCACTTTGGTTGAACTCAGCACAGGGAAGACATGTACTGAAAGTAGCCTGGGCTGCCTTTCCTCACCTCTGCTGGGTACCTGAGCTTGTAGGATCTGCACTCTTGGCCTTGAAGACAGTGCACCCTCTGCCCTCTTGCCCCAAAGGGCTCTGGCTCCCAGGGAAACATAATACCACAGACCAACTGAGTCCCAGGTCCACCTGCCCAGCAGGCCTCCATTGCGGCTGGGGGGAGATAGGCCTTCCACATCCACAAGGAAGCCATGGAGTCCACCCCTGAGCTGCAAGCAGCTGGCTTTCATTTCAGTACCCACTTCTCTTCCTGACAGAGCTGGGAACAGAGAGAGCTATTGATACTCATCCTGGTGGCAATTTCTACTTCAAGGAGGTAAGGTTGGCTTCTGGTTTACGCCTCTCCAGCCAGCTGTCCCTTGTCACCCTGCACATGCCAGTGTGACATTTCCCTCCAGCCGATATAATCCTGAAGAGCTTTGTTTCTTTCACACTTGAATGAAAAGTAAGTCTCTAACCAGCATCAGCCCCATCCCTCGTAAAACCGCCCAGTCCCGGGCTCTGTCTGGTTTGTGCTGGTCTGTCCTGCTCAGCTGCCAGGAGGCCACTCCAGGAAGGCTTGTGCGGCTGTACTGCATGGGGCTGCTTTTGTAAATGAATTTGAAAGAATGAAATCAAGATTTTGGGGAATAACTGGGATCCTAATGATTTAAATGAACGTTCTTTTTATTCCCTTTTCACCATAGTTTTTACAAGCAAGGGATACAGCAAAGCAGGTACAGGCAGCTAGTTGCAAGTTAAGCACGTTTGCAAAATTAGGTAGGGGAAGAGGAAGACACAATGATTTAAGTGTTTTAAATTGGCAACGAGTCCCCAACACTGTGAAACAGAAGGTCACTGTGAAATGAAAGGATGGAGAGGGGCTGGTGAAGGAGACACAGGCGTGATCGGGACCCTCAAGAAACAGGAACTGTCCTACTTCCCAAGCCATCTCCCGGCTCCCCGGAGACTCAGGACAGCCAGAGCTTTGGCTTTGGTGGGGGCATTAAAAGTCCCAACCCGTCCCCTCCAGGTGGGTCCATTGCCATGTAGCGTCACGCAAACCTTAAGTTTTTCCGTTCCATTTGCTCTGTTGGTGAGATGTGGGGACCTTCCAGGAACCTAAATCACATCTCCTGAGACGCATGAAATTCTAAACATGCATGCCATGCCAGCCAGTCAGCCCCGGATTTCTCTGCATTATCGGGGATAAGACTCCATCAACACAGCAAAAGTAACATTTTCATATCAGACCAGAGGGCGGGTGAGGCTGAGGAGCAGGGTAAGAAAAGCACCCCCAGAATGAAACGCCCCCCGCACCCCTGCTTTAGAAGCATGTTCAACAGATACTCTCGGTGCCGTGGCTTAAACTTTTCTGGGAATGGAAGGATTTAAGTCAGATTCGAAAGCACCCACCAAGGCAGGAGCAAAATTCCCTTACTAAAGTGTGACCAGAACCAGCTGGCTCCCCGGTGCCTGCATTTTTAGTTATCAAGGAACACCTAGAAGTGAATTAAGACATTAATTGCTCCAAGACGTGGAAAGCCCAGGGGACTGACAAAAAACATCCTTAATCCCTGTTACTAGTCCCTCGTCCAAACCACTGCGCGAATTGACCGTTTCTTTTTTGTTACAGAAGATTTTTAAGGACACAGAAAAGCAAGGAAGGAAAGCTCTGGTAACGAACATTTTCCCATATTCGTTTGGGATCTTTCTTATCTTTTTTAGGAATAAAGAGGCAACCCGGCTGTTTTCCGCCCTCCTTCTTGTATCTCTCCCTTTCCAGAAATAACTGTTTTCCTGAAATGAGGGTTTATCATTCCAGAAAAAAAAATTAAAGATTAAACTTACTTACAGATGTATGTGTTCATAAATTATGTATTGTTTTGTATCTTTTTTGGCTGTTTTATATCTAGGACTGTGCCATATATATCTTTCTATAATTCACTTTTCATAGCTGCTGGGCTTAGGGGATTCAGCCTATTGATTTATGTAGCTTGAGGTCATTCACGTGAACCGATGTGCCGTGTTTATTGTGCTTTATGAATACGCCGTAATTTACGCCTTCATTTTCTGACGCTGTTTGTTTCGGTCACTTTTCACTTTTCTTTGCTATTGCAAAACGAAGACTTGTTACTGCAAACAAGACTTCCCTAGACATTTCTGTTTGCTTCGTTGAGCATGTAACCCCAGCACGGTGCTTCCCGAGCCTGGCTGCACATTAAAGAGTATTTTACGTAATTTAAGAAAAACGCCGCTGTCAGGTCCTATGTCAAAGATTCTGAACTAATGGGTCCACAGTCTATAGTCATAAGAAATAGGAGACCCAAAACAACCCGAGATATGGATTTGGAAATATCTGATAATGATACAAGATAGGAGGAAATCAAACAGGGCAGTGCCAGAGAGCTGGGATCTTCAGGGAAGACTGTCCCAGGGACTCAGGGACCGAGGTCAGCCACGAGGAGTGTCAGAGAAAGCGTCTTGCTAGAGGAGAAGGCAGGAGGAGGCTTACATTTCTCAGAACAGGGAGAAAATATGTTTGCCACCTGCCCTTATTTGTCACTGGTCACCTAGGTCACCTCAGACCCCAATTCTCTTCCTTTTGGGATGAGAATGGCTGAGTGCTGAGCTGTTCATTTTACCAACAGTGGAGTATCATGGCCTGCAGTGCTCACCCTATATCCAGTTATGGGCACTGCCCTGTGTACAGGACATGCTTGGTCAACTGACTCACCTGCTCCCATAACATTGCCATGGCCCCTCCAGACTTCGTTACTTAGCAGGCCAGGCTTCCCTCCCACCCCTCAGCGCCTTGAAGCCCCTTTCTCTGTCCCTTCTCAATTAATTTTTGGAAAAAATAGACATGTTAATCAATGTAAAAGAAAAAAAAGATCCCTCTACATTCCAGCAGTCAAAAGTGAATATAGACTAAGCCTTTTGGGTTGATACTAACCTATCTCAAGAACTTTGAACTCTCTACAAAGTCACTCACATGTAATTTCAAAAGCAGTAAAATAACTTGTTTTGCCTCTCTGAAATCCATGTCCTAAAATGAAAGTGAAGCATCTCCAAAATTGTAGATGTGAAGAGTGAATGGCAAAAAACAAAAACAAAACCCGTAGATTTTAAACTTTACGAAATGCACTCACTGAGTTCAATTCGTGCTCTGATTTAATGCCTACAATTGGAATGAAAGCTACAAATAGAAGTTATTGTACTACCCTGCCATGAAAAGAAAATACTGTGATGTCAGAAAAGTAGAATTTTACAAACATCTTGCAAATAGTTTAACTATAAAAAGCACCGTGCAAAAATCTATTCACACTTAGAATGCCTAGATTTGTGAACAGCTGGTTTTTATTATGAAACAGCATAAAACTAAATGTCACTGCCTGTTAAAGATTTAAGAATGAATTCTGTTTACACATTGCTGCATGGAACATAAGACCTGACATTGTCATCTAAGTAAAAAAAACAAAAATAACAAAAACAAAAACAAAAAGAACTGTCGTGTTCTATGTCCTATTCAAAAGCATGATGAATTATGAAATAAGACTACATAAAATGTAAGTTGAAAGTCCAATGAATTACAGGTTAAAATGTATCAAAATGTTTATTAAACATTTTAAATATATGTATTTTAATCTTTAGTTTGGAATTGATCATAGAACTCTACATATTTCTATAATAGTCTTTTACTAATAAATCTGTAGAAACAGAGATTTGACTATAATTTTGGCAGTGGTTTTTCTTATATTCAATTCATCTCATTTATTATCTATTTCCACTCTGTTGGCCCTTAGTCTTGTCCCAATGTGATCCCTGCTCTAGATGGTGAGTTCCTCCTGGTTAGAGACTCCGCGTGTATGTCATTCAACCAGCTTCTCTCATTTGGTTCTTCTTCTGTCAACAATGTAACAAATATTTGTTTGGTGTCCTACTATCTATTCTGCTCTGTTGCTAGTGCTACAGTTGCAAAAATAGGTAAGACAATGTCTGCCTTGGAGGGAACTCAGACTCCATTTGGAAACAAAGTATTCAGTAAATGTTAGAATTGAATCTATTAGCTGTGTTAGTACCACAATGGGGAAAAATAGTTCTGAGTTACAAAACCCACAGAACTAGAAGTTCTTTGCAACGTAGAAGGTAATATAACAGCTTATAAAATTCATCCCCTAGAGAAAAATTATTCTTGTCTGCAGAGTTTGATTTGCAAAAACATCTGGTGCAAGGGGAACACGTCACATTTTGCATTCAGGGTGACTATGATTTAAGTCCCTGAAGCTTATTAGAGAATTAGCATAAAGGCTGATTCACCTGAGCCCCGTCCAAGCCCTTTCCCATGGCTGTGCCAGGGAGTAAGCTTTCCCCGGGAGACACAACTGAAACATATTCCCAAACAAACAAGCCTCTGTCTTCTCTGACATCTGACTCTATTTCTGGCTTTGTTAGCACACTTGGAATCCAAAGTATTACACAGCTTAACTGGGTGCATTCAGCTTGACACAGTTACCGCAGTGAACGGCACTTAGATTTTCCCACACACATACGCTTTTCTTTAGGTTAATTGCCTCTTAAGACACAGCTGGGCTGATATCCTAGAACTCAGAATGGCAGCTCTTTGCCAAGCTGTGTAGTTGCAGTAGATTTAAAGGCATAGATGAAAACTAAAGATGGCGGGGAGAATTTTGAGATTGAAGTGGCAAATACAGAAACTAAATGTAAGCATCCTTACATCCCAGGGCAAGACATATTTCATTTCTCATCACTAATCAACCCAGAAAAATAGAGTTGTTCTTTGGTCTCCTGTAACTTCCAGTTATGTGCTAACACCGTCCTTCTTTGACTGTGTTCATCCGCACGACCCCGCTGAGTTCTAACATAATCCCATGTTGTTCTACCCTGGGCCCGTTCTATAAAAGGTCCTGTGTGGCCCTGGAGGCAGGAGAGCAGCTAGGAAAGTTTTCCACTGGAGACAGAATGAAGAATTAATGAGATTCATCCAGTGAAAAAATGTGGTATGAAATGCGGGCAATTCGCAAAGGCATAAAACATCGTGGTGCACCAACACACACATTTTTTATGTATCTCACTTGCTCGGCTGGCTGAGACAGCTGAGATAGCAGAAAAAGCAGATTCTGGGTCTGCCTGGGAGCTGGGGCTTGACCCAGAAGCCTGGGGGCCATTCACTGTTCAAGGGGGTAGGTTTGCCTCATAGTTATCAAGGGGGCATTTTAAAATATTTTTCTGGTCAGCACATCGACTGGTTCAGATCCACTAGTACAGTAAACACCTATTTCTCTACATGCCGACTGGGTTCCTGTGGAAGATAGTGAAGGAGCCATGTGCACCTGCTTCCCAAACTCCTTGACAGTATAGAGTGAGAAAGGACCGGAATGAATCCTCCACCCCGTGAGGGGAGCAGGAAAATGGCAGGAGGCAGAGATCGCAACCTGTCACCTAAGGAAAAGGCTGCAGCAGCTGGAAAAGCTGCAATTTTAGACGTGAGAAAGGCTTCAAAATTGGTGCTAGCAAAAGTGATTCATGAGTAATGGGACCAAGAAATGCAGGGATGAGAAGACTGTCCAGGGAACGGTTGTGCCCCCAATATCTCCCTTATGAGCAATAACTAGAGTCCAGCTTCCTCTTCTTTGTAGATATTTTCTTTCTTTCTTTTTTTTTTTTGCAGTTTTTTTTTTTTTTTTGGCTGGGGCTGGGTTTGAACGAACCACCTCCAGTTATATGGGGCTGGCACCTTACTCCTTTGAGCCACAGGTGCCGCCCTAGATGTAATTTTTCTAACACATTTAGGTTGACAGTAAAATGCAGCAGAAGGAACAGAGAGTTACCACGTTCCCTCTGCCCTGCTGCACACAGCCTCCCCCTCTGCGTCTCCACCAGATGACACATTCATTACAATCCTGAATCCCCCGTTGTGGTCACCCAGAGTCCACAGTTCACACTTGGTGGGTTTGGACAAACCTGTGAGGACACAGATCTACTGTCACAGCATCCTGAGGACTATTTTCACTGCCCTGACGTTCTCTGCCCCTTCCCAAACCCTGGTGCAGCCCAGCTTTCGACAACAGACACTCTTTGACAGGAAGGCGTTAGAGAAGTCTGAGAGAGGCTATTCTGAGCCTGAGTCACTTCCTCCCAGCTGAGATCACAGGAAAAGAAGCCCCCACTGCGTGTTCCATGGGAGCCAGGAGCCAGGATAGTCCCACTCCCTTCCAAATGCCCCTGCCGCTCAGACCCCACCAGTGACCCCCAGGGAGTATGGAAGGAAATAAGGACAGAACCGCTGTCTGTCCCCCTCCTGCTGCATCACAACCACGGGACCACTAAAAATACGTGGCTTCTGTGGTCATTTCTATTCATTTATTAGGGTGACACAAGAATTTCAACAAGAGCCTGGAAACCACCCAGCCAGGTGTGGGCTGTCCCTGCTTCCCTGTTATGCCAGTGGTGGAGCAGGCATCCAACTTTGCCTTTAAACTAATCCTCAGAATGGAGACACTCCCTGATAGGTGGAGTGGGCAAAATGAGGCCAAAGTTCCCATCCTCAGCTTTCTTTCATCATTCATGTTTCTTCCCTGGAGAAGGGGACAGCCCAGCACTGCTCCAGGCCCAGAGGAGAGGATCCAGCCCACCAGTGGAAGAGCAGGACACAGAGCCTGGACCAAAGCCACTCCCTGGAAAGGGTCCCACTCTTCAGGAGAGGGTGGTGACAAAGACCAGGAGTGTTCTCCAGCTGCATCCCCCTGGGGTGAGGCTCAGTCACCTGAACCAGGCAAGTGGAAACACACGACTACAATTACAAACCAGAATCCCCCCGTCTGTCTGTGTGCTGCTTCTGCTCCAGATCCTCCCTCATCTTCCAGAGAGCCCCAGTCCGAGAGTAGACCCCACGCCTCACCTGCCCTCGCCCTCCTCTCCACAGTGGAGTCCACTGCTCGGTTACCAGCTCCAGGCAGTCTCAGGTTGTCCACTGGAAAGAGCTAGTGGTTTAGAAGCTACCTTCCTCCATTTTGATCTGTGATGACATTCCACATGGAGAGCTTTTTTTCTGTTTTTCTGTTTAAATATCCCTTCTCTTCCTCCGGTGTGACTCCCCAAGAGCACTGCACAGATCTTGTCTGAAGACACCTTTTGATTTCAAAACACCCGGTGGTCTCAAATCTGGGAATCTCCCCCTGCTTTGGACAAAATGAGTTAGAAAATGATGCTTCAGCTGAATCTGTTGCTTACAATTCTTTTGTGACCCCTGGGAGGTCAAAGACCAAAACAAGATTACTCTGAATGTGAAATGAAGTCAACGGAGTCCAGGTTCTGTGTGGGCAGCGTCGGCCTTTATTCCACTTGGGTGCAGGGGGCTGAGTTTGAGAAGGAAGTCAGCCCGTGGGTTAAGGTGGGTGGGGGTGTTAAAAGGTCAGAAGGGCAGGGGTCAGCACTTTCCCTCTTTCCTGGGTGGGACGTTCTATGCATTCACTTCTTCCTGGGCGGGTCAGCTCTGTCTGGGCAGCTCCCTCCCTTTGACTCTTATCTACCCCAAATGGGCCGTGAAGAAAGGCAAGGCTCTTGTTCTGTAGCATTGAGAAGTTAACTAGCTTTGTTGAGGGGCGACCCTAACTTTTTATTGAAAATAAAAAATGAGTGATGCATTTGTGCTGGAGTCCTTCACTCCACAACGAGGTCTTGTGGCTTCTTTCCCCACTGTGGTTCAGGGAGACCTGAGGGCCCCCCTCTCTTGGTACTCACACCCCATCAGCCGAGGTCCGAGCTGCACCCCAGCCTACACATCTGGTCATGAGGAGAGGGGGGCAGGAGTTAGATTTGCCCCTTTGTGGGAGTCCCCAGTGAGCTTGGTTTGGGTAGATTCTGACCTCCTCTCCAGCTTCTCTGAAGGGAACCAGTCTCCTGCTCACAAACTTGGCTTTGTTCATCAATGAATAAATCACATTTCATCCCGCAGTCCATGTAGGAAACAACAGCTCCCACTCGGGTGGACTCCTCCAGCCCAAATCTGCACGGTCCCGCCTACCCCCACAATGAGCCAGTGAAAATGCGCCTGGAACTAGCAGCCCCAAGCAGTCTTGGGTTGTCCACTCAAAAGCTCTGGTGGTTTAGAAGATACCTTCTTCCATTCTGACCTGTAAGGACGGTCCACGTGGACGGGTCTTTTTGTTCTTGCATTTAAATTTTCATTTTCTCTCTGCGGTGTGACGCCCGGGGAGCGCTTTGCACAAATCCTGCCTTAAGACACCTTTTGTTTTCAAAGCACCAGGCACACAGCTATTAGATTTAATATCTGTTTGTAAAAGTCAGCCCTAAAATTTAAAATCCAATGGAATCTCTCCTCATGGTGAGATCACAGTTGCAAACGGCTCTTTCATAAATACCAGCGAATAATAGAATCTTCGCTTCTTTTCTGAGGCTGCTACGGCCACCGCTGCTGCCCTGGTTACAGCCAATTGGCTTCTCAACCAGCTCTTAATTTGAATGGGCTGTTTACGGGAGGCTTCCCAGGTGTGATGTCCACTAACCTCGGGAGAGTGGGACTCCATGAATTACTTCTGTACTTTATGGGACTAGCTCCAGGCCACTCAGGGCAACAGTGCAAATGATACGGGTTTACGTTGATGTGAATAAACTCCCAGATACTCCCGGCACCTCAAGCGGAGGCTGATCAGTCAGTTCTGGAGAGAGACGCCCTGACCTCTAGGCACAGAAAGGGGCCTGCCTGGAAGGATGGCCTGTCCACTTGTGGGTCATCTGTACCCCTGTCTGGGTCCATGGCTACAGGCCCAGGGCCCAAATCTAGGGGGTTAAGAGCTTCTGGTCAATTTCGGGACCTTGTGGAGTATTGGCACTCACATTGCCCCTCTCTGGTGCTTACCTGCTGAGGGCGTGGGGGAAAGGAAACGCCACAAGATGGCATCCCTTTGCCAAATGGGAGAGAGACTGCAAAGCCAAACCCAGAGAACAGTGACGGGGTGGGCAGGCTGCCCATAACAAACCAGAGGGGCAGAAGAGCCTGAAGCCAGGGGCCAGCAGGTGGAAGACGCCCCGTGAAGGTGAACTCAGGTTCCCAGGCCCCAGGCCCCAGGCACACTGTCAGCAAACCTTCAGAGGATTCCAACCCCCAGATCCAAGAGGGTGCAGCCCAGGAGGGGGGCAGAGGAGAGCAGAAACAAACCCTTCCCGTGGGGCAGTTTTCTGGGAAACATCTAATCGTGTTGTTTTAACAAACAGCACCGACTATTGGAGTGCCCAGTTCAGTAGTCATGGCAGCCCACTGGAGGGGATTACGGTTCAATAAGCAAAGGGGGGCGGAGGGATGTTCTGGAAGGAACATCTGCGGGGAAATTGGCTCTGGGGAGTATTTCGATGTCTTCTCATGGCTGATAGTAGAAGAACTGGAAAAACAATTACACTGCATTTCCTGTCTCTCTTTTTAGTCTTTTATGTATGATAGAAACCAAGAGAGTAACATTAAAAAACACCTTAGCTCCCAGGACCTGGAACTGACAGTCGACCTTTGTTTTGTGTCACCCGGGCTCTGTCACACACTGGTCAATAAACTTGACATTCTGTGTCCACATCTGCAGGATCTGACTGGGGCAGGGTGGGCTGCGGGAAAGCACAGTGCCCACCGGGTCTTGCGGTGAGCACAGAACGGGACCCAGAACAGACAGTTGCTTGTCTCTGCTTTCTTCTCTGGAGTTGAACCAAACTACACAGAAAGAAATTGAGGAAAGTTCAGTCTATTGGGGGACAGAGAGGAGACATTGGAGCCAGTCCGTGGGGCATTCTCTTTCCTTTTCCCAAGAGCTCACCTGGGGGTTTTCTAGAACAAACGTCCAGCCTGCAGAATCCCCCCTCCGGTGCGGCTCGGCCTCAGCACTCAGACGGCTTCTGACCTCAGACAGGAAAGGCAGCGAGTGGGAGGGAGAGCAGGGAAGGGGAGTGGAGGTTCTGTCAGCGACATTTATCATCTTAGCTTGCATTTGGGTGAGAATATGTACATTAATGGCCCATCTGCTGAGAGAAGGCACCAGAGACACTCAGGGACTCTAAGTGATGAGAGGGACTCACGTTCCTACTTCCTTCCAGCTGCAGGGATGGGGCCCTGCTTCTCAGAGAAAAATCACTGACCTCTGTGGGCTGCCCAGGGAGCCAGCTCTCCAAGAGCTGAGGATGGGAGTCCCGGAGCACACACCGCACCTGTGCCTGGGCCTCCCGACTAAGTGGCTTCCTCTCCTGCTGCAGCCCTTTCTCCAACTTTCGTGCCAAGAACATCACCTTTTTCCTTCCTTTCTCAGAGAAAAGTTGCCAAGTCTCCTTGTCGACCTTAACCCTTTCATATCTTCGCATTGCCGAGGTCCCTTCACTCGATCTGGACAAACTCACGACTATAGAATTCTGCAGGCTGGTTCTCCCGAGATGCTCAGCAATTCTTTTTTTTTTTTTGCAGTTTTTGGCCAGGGCTGGGTTTGAACCTGACGCCTCTGGCATGTGGGGCTGGTATCTTACTCCTTTGAGCCCCAGGCGCCGTCTGATCCTTATCAATTCTTAACACTTGAGGACACTGTCTCCTTGTCAGGCTTCTGTGAAACTCCCTGCCCCGACTGCGTCCAAGTGTCCCTTGTTGGTTCCTGTTCTTCATCCAGACCACAACCTATGGACACCCCCAGAGCTTGGTCTCTGACTGACTTCATGCCCTTCCCTTAAACGCCTCCGTTTTGCCCCACCAGACCCGTAATCAGCACCTGGAGCTAGAAAGCCATCCACTTCTCACCGCCAGGCCTGGGATGTCATCACCCCGGCACAGCCAACTGTAAAGCCACTTGCACTGGACTGTTCCAGGGTCACCCTGAAGGTAACACATCTCCTGTGCAACCTGTGAGCACCCCAAACACAAATGCACCCCTACTGGTGCTGTCACCCTCCCTCCCCGACCACCTGCCGCTGGTCAGACCCCCAGACATTTCTGGGTTTTCCTGCCTCCCCCCGACCCTTCTCCCCATTGTTTCCCTTCCCACTGCTGTCTCCTTGCTCTAAACCACCACCACCTCCCATCTGTGTCACTGCAACTACAGTTCAAATGACTTCCCTGCCCCTGTCCACCTTTCCTATAACTCCCGGCCATCATGCAGGAGGCCTCATGGGGGAAGAACCTCTGTGGGGATGGATTTGCTGGCAAACATGCTGCTGGGGGTGAACAGCAGCTTCAGGGAGGAGAAGGAAGTAGGCAAACCTTCTGGTCTCCCACAGGGAAGGTAATAAGCATCAGGGTGGTCACAGGACCTTGAACTTGCCCGTAGGGCAGAGTCAGCCCTCACGCCACACTGCAGCTTTTCCTATTCAGCCCCTGCCTCTTCTTTCGAACCCAGTCAGCTGTCCTTTCTCATGGGGTCTCTATCTGTTCCTTCAGTCCCTTCTCTCAATTCTCTTAACTTTCCCTTGAAGCAACTAAATATCGCCACACATGGACATGTAATTATTCCTCTTGAGTGTATCTTTGAGCAGACACAGAGGAAAACTTTTCTCTGCTGCGTTCTACAAAAACTTTAAGGTGAGATGGTCAAATTACAAGTGATTAGAGGATAAGAATCATGTGTCACGATGCCTTTGTGGTCCCACTATCCTGGTTAAAACGCATGCACCCGATAGGCAATTAAAAACGTTTATCTCAAAATTATTTATTGAACAATTATTTTGGTCCAGATCCTAGTCTAGGAAGTAAAATACAATGAACAAATTAAGCCAGATTCCTGCCTCCATGGGGCTGTTTATCCAGCGGGATGGAGGAAACAAAAGCAAAGTAGCAGAGATAGATAATAGTATGTTGCAGAATAACACGTCACTTTGTGTATTTTAATGCCTATTTGTGAAATAATGCAAAATAAGGAGAGAATAAGCACAAAAGAAGTTAATTCCATGGTATGTGAGAAATTGACCGATGCGGTAGAGAAGCGTGAAGCCGGTAAGGGAGAGGGGATCAGGCCGCAGGGAGACATCTGTACATCACCAACAGATAACTTCCAAACCCAGATCTAGGCGGGATCATTAGAGGAGTGGTCACAGGTCCGAAGTCTGAGCGTGGGTGTTTCACCTCTAAAAGGACCGGGAGATGAGTTACCAGCCAACGAGTGTAAGAAGCAGGGATCAGCAGAATGCATGTGTACGATAAGCACGTACACCCCAAAGCACTGGGCGAACATTCACACACCAAATACACGGTGAGCGAGCAGGGCTGAAACAGCAGTGAGTTAAAACCTGTGTGTTTGAGAGACAGCGTCACATTTAATTATGCAATAAAGAAACAGCAATCCATCAAGAAAAGAAACAGTCATGGCTTTATCTGAAAGGCAGGGAGGGCCCCAACACCTCGTGAAGAGAAATACCACCTGCCCTTCAAAAAAAAAAAAGAAAGAAAACAAAATCACCCAACATTCAGCTATCTACCTGGAGAAGCAAGCGAGATGAACTCATTTAACTGAACTTTATTTTCTTAGCAGAATCTACTTGCTTCTACGAGGACCTCTAAATGTCATTCCCCACCTCGGACAAATAGATCTTTAAATTCCCGCTCCTGCTGCTGCCTGAGCCTTTCCTGTGATCAAGTCCCCACAGTAGTCTACACCTGCTAAATCTAACACCTCTTCCCTAGCTTCTCTCCTTTCTTTGGCCCCAGTAAAGGGTGGCCAAGCTCTAGGACTGTTCCACTAAGAGCTTCACTTCTTACTTGAGTGATAAGGACTATCTGCTTATATTAGTAATGTCAACATTTTCTGTCAATGGTCAGATGGTAAATATTTTGAATTTTGCAAGTCACACAGTCTCTGCCACAACTATGGGGCTCTGCTTTTAAATGATGGCTGCAACCAAAAAATGGCTGGGCATTGTGGCGAGCGCCTGTGGTCCCAGCTACTTGGGAGGCAGAGGCAGGAGACTCGCTTGAGCCCAGGAGTTGGAGGTTGCTGTGAGCTGTGATGCCATAGCACTCTACCCAGGGGGACAGCTTGAGGCTCTGTCTCAAAAAAAATAAAAGTAAAGTAAAAATAAATAAATCATAGCTGTGTACATTAATGCAGTAGGAGCCATTATTTTAAAAAGACACCTGCACTCATGTGTTATCACAACACGAATCACTATTGCAAAGCTATGGAACCATCCTGTGTGTGCCCGTCAACTACAGAGCAGACAGGAAGTGTGACCCACACTTAAAAACACACACACACACACACACTGTGGAACACTACTCAGATCAAAAAAGAACAAAATAACGTCTCTCATCGCAACTGGGATGAAACTGAGGTTGTCATCCTAAGCGAAGTATCTCGGGAATGGAAAAACAAGCACTGCCTATTCTTAGCTGTGGCCCCAGCTAAGCGGTGGGTCTACCTGGTTGCACAAAGAGGATAACGGACCTGGGAAACCCAGAAGAAGGGACGGTGAGGGAGGGGAGATAAGGAACCAACATCACCCACTGGTTACCACGTACACTTTTCAAGTCACACACCAAAAGCTCTGTCTTCACCACTGCATAATCCATCCATGAACTAAAACACTCTTGTACCCCCTGAATCTATTGAAACGAAAATAAAATAAAAAGCAACTAGGAGTCTTTAAAAAGAGTAGCCGTGTTTAAACGTTAAATAAATTAGCTGCATGTGGCACTAGTGGGTCCCTCAGTTGTCCGGGGATGCCTCTGAGAATGTTATAAAACAGCCCCGTCAAACGCAGAAATGGGAAATTACGTTACTTGTTATGTAACACCAGAACCTCTTGTTCAATTACATGGGTATATCTTTCCCATAAAATATATTTTCTGAAAAGGCTGGGAGGAAAAAAGAAATGAGAATTTGAATTTGATCTCCTCTTTGCTTTAGTCATTAAGTTTCTAAGTAAAATCCCGACTCCTCAGAAGCGCCCTGCGTTTAATTCAGTCACAGTTTAAAGAAACCCTCTCTTTCTTAGTAGCGATGGAGAATCTCACGTATTTCTTTCAATGTCTCTTTCAAGATGAAGATTCAAAGAAAGATTTTCTGCCTGTGGTAGTTTTGATAGAAAGAATCCATTAGCAAAGCTGAAATGTGTAAATTACACAGAAGGCTCTAAGACGTGGCTTAAATTGCCAGGGCCGGGTACCTACCCCCAGAAGGTTAATGGAGAGAGAGTGTACTTGTTTCAACAAAGGGTTGAAAATAATACCCTGAAAATCGCCTTTGTGATCAAAAGAGGGATTGCGTTTAATTGCAGATGTGTGTTATGATACGAAGGGCTGGAAAACAGCTTTGCTTTACCTTGGTGAGCACATAATTGAAATGCAGCTCTGAGTACATCCAGCCGTTCACTCCTAACTCACGGGCTTCAACTCAGGATGGATCTGGTAACAATCATTTTCATAATGCCTGCGGGGTGCTTTATTAATATTTTATAATAAAATTATCATGATCTTATACAAACTCCACTCTATGATGTGTGAAAATAAAATGGAACCAGGGAGTCACAAATGAATTGGACGCAATGTTTAAATTTAAAACACCATTTTGGATTACAGTTGTCCTTCCTTTTCTCCATTAAAATATATTTCAACCCAACCTTTACCAGGTCTATAGACGTTATTGTCTTGAAATCTTTACTACCCTTATGTCTTACTACTTGTCAATGGTCTAGGTGGGTCCTAGCTAAATATTTTTTTCCTAGAGAACATAATATAAAGCTATTTTTATCCCATACCTCCCATCAGAGCAATTCTACTAATTTATTAAATTTAATATTTGTTTGTAAAGTTCTGCCTGTTGTTGGAAAATTAACACACCAAACCTACAAGGTTATTTCCCCATTCTGTGGAGAGATAATTGATTCCGATGCTTTTTAACAGGACCTCAGCTACGTCTAAGGGGCTGACCTGGACCCATCAGAGGGCAAAAAAGAAGAGAAAGTAGGCTCTACTTATCAGCTAGAGTATGCAACATGTTCATACATGAATCTCATTTAACGCCCAAGACTTTGAGGTAGACACTAGTGTCCCACTGTACAGAGCGGAACAGCTGGGTCTCAGAAAGGCTAACTTCCCCATTGTCACATTTTTTTATAAGAGGAAGGTTGAGCATCTCTTTTCTTTGATTTCAAATGATGTGGAATAAATTCATTTTTAAAAAGTTAATTAAAAAACTAAGTTTGAGTGCTCGCTTCAGCAGCACATATACTAAAATTGGAACGATACAGAGAAGATTAGCATGGCCCCTGCGCAAGGATGACACGCAAATTTGTGAAGCATTCCATATTTTTATGCTATGCAGCCCTAAAGAAAAATGGAGACTTTACCTCCTTCATGTTTACATGTATGGAACTGGAAAATGTTCTTCTTAGCAAAGTATCTCAGGAATGGAAGAAAAAGTATCCAATGTACACAGCCCTTTTATGAAACTAATTTATAGCTTTCAAACGAAAGATACAACTTAATTCTAGCCCAAGAATATGGGGAGGGGGTGGGGAAGGGGAGGGGAAAAGGGCAGTTGGGTGGTGGGAGGGTGACTGGAAAGATCACCTATATATCTGTCTAACAAGGGTACAAGTGAACTTTTCTAGAACTAGAATATAAATGTTTTGATACAATGACTAAGCAAATGACATGAAATTTATGTTAACCAGCTTGACGAAAGTATTTTAAATTGTATATGAAAACAGTACAATGTATCCCATGTTTGCATTAATGTATACAACTATCAATTAACAATAAAAAAGTTAAATTATAATAAATAGAAAGATAAATAAATATACATAAGTTTTTAAAAGAATTTTAATTGTTATCTTCTTGTTACAAATTATAATAAATTGTTTTGCTTTAAAAAAAAAAAAGCTCTGTAGACATTGGTCTAAAATGTATAACTAAGACCTCAAAAGATCAGGCAATAAAAATAAAAATAAACAAATGGGACTTGATTAAACTAAAAAGCTTCTACACAATAAAAGAAATAACACAGAAGTATCTAAAGAAAGGAAAAACAAACACCACACACACTCACTAACCATTGAGCGCACATGTGCACGGAGGGAAGCAAAACTCAGTGGAAATCAAGCAGGGGGGTGGGAGGAGGAGAGGATGGGTGAAAACCTACCTGATGGGTACAATGAACACTATCTAGGTGATGGGCACTTTAATAACCCTGTCTCAAGTGTAACAAAATTGATGCATGTAACCAAAAACACTTGTACCTCCATAATATTTTCAATTTTTTTTAAGTTGGAAAACTTTAAAAAATTAAAAAATAAATAATTAATACAGTGAAGAGATAGCTTGTTGAATAGGAGAAAATATCTGCAAACTACTAATCCAACAGGGGACTAAAATACAGAGTATACAAGGAATTTAAACAACCCAGCAACACCAAAAACCCAAATAATTTCATTAAAAATGGGCAAAGGACATTTCTCAAAAAGAAGACATACAAATGACCTACAGGCATATGAAAAAACACTCAGTGTCACTAATCATCAGAAAAATGCAAATCAAAACTATGATGAAAGGCTGAGTGCAGTGGCTCATGCCTGTAATCCTAGCACTCTGAGAGGCCAAGGAGGGTGGATTGCCTGAGCTCACAGGTTCGAGACCAGACTGAGCAAGATCCAGACTCCACCTCTAAAATAATAGACAGGCTTTGTGGGGGGTGCCTGTAGTCCTAGCTACTCAGGAGGCTTAGGCAAGAGAATCACTTGAGCCCAAGAGTTTGAGGCTGTTGTGGGCTGTGATGCCATGGCACTCTACTGAGGGCAATAAAAGTGAGACTCTGTCTCAAAAGACGAAAAGAAAAAGAAAAAGAAAACTATGATGAAGTATTATCTTATTTCAGTCAGAATGGTTATCATTAAAAAGAAAAAAAAGATGTCAATGAGGATGCAAAAAAAAAAAAGAACACTTAAATACGGGGTGGGAATGTAAACTAGTACAGTGGAGATTTCTCAAAACACTTGAAATAGAATTACCATTCAATTCAGCAATCCCACTACTAGTTATCTGCCCAAAGGAAAAGAAATCATTTGTATGAAACTGTGGGTGATTATATATTGGTTTCATAATAGCGCTGAGTACATTGGATACTTAACTAAGAATAATGTTCCAGCTCTACCCATGTAAACATAAAAGGGGTAAAGTCTCCATCTTTTTATGGCTGCATAATATTCCATGTATATAAAATCAGCACATTGTACCCCATAAATGCGTGAATGTACACAGTTATGATTTAATAAAAAAAGGAAAAGAAATCAATGCATCAACTTTATCAATATTGCACTCAGTTTATTGCATCACTATTCACAATAGCAAAGATTGGGAATCAACCTCAGTGCCCATCAGTGGATGGATGGATAAAGAAAGTGTGGTATGTGTACACAATGCAGTAATTA
>CAUYQV010019280.1:0-78992 GCA_963574575.1 Galagoides demidoff | reverse complement strand
TGCCATGGCATCTCAGCTCATAGCAACCTCCAACTCCTGGGCTCAAGGAGTCTGCCTCCGCCTCCCAAGTAGCTGGGACCACAGGCGCCCGCCACAACGCCTGGCCATTTTTTGGTTTCAGCCATCATTGTTGTTTGGCGGGCCCGGGCTAGGGATTCGAACCCGCCACCTTAGGTGTATGTGGCTGGCGCCTTAGCCGATTGAGCCACAGGCGCCGAGCCAACCCTACTAGATCTAAACAAAGTGATAAACAGCCACATGGTAATAGCTGGAGACATTAACACCCAACTGACAGAATTGTATAGTTCCTCCAAGCAGAAAATAAATAAATACAAGACTTAAATGGAACTGTAGAGAAAATGGACCTAATAGCTATTTACAGAACATTCTACCCCCAAACTATTGAATATACATTTTTCTCATCAGCCATGGAACACTCTAAGAATAATCACATCTTGGGCCACAAAAAATGTGTCAAGAAATTAAAATAAAATAGAAATTATGCCATGCATCTTCTCAGACCACAGTGGAAAAAAATTCAAAATCAACTCCAATTTTTTTTAGAAATGCTCAATTCTATACAAAGTCATAGAAATCAGACAACTTACTGCTGAATGATTATTGGGTCAAGGAAGAAATTAAGATGAAAATCATAAGATTCTTTAAACAAATGACAAATGGGACATAAGTTATCAAAAAATCTGTGGGATTTGTTACAACCTGGATGGAACTGGAAGCCATTTTTCTAAGTGAATTTCCATGCAAATGGAAAAACAAACACCACATGTGCTACTAAATTGGAACTAATTGATCAACACCCATGTGCACATTTGGTAGTAAAAGTCAATGGAAAGTGAGCTGGAGAGGAGGGGTAAATTCACACCTAATGGGCACAATGCGTGCAATCTGAGTGAGGGGCACAAAATTAATTCATGTAACCAAAACATTTGTAGTTGTGATAGATATACTTATTTTAGGGTAAATGTACATGTTAGTGTCATACAAATTAGGAAACATAGGTCTTCAAATCATGATAAGTTAAATAAGTGTTTTTGTATAAACTGAAAATTTCTCTAATGAGATCCTAATATTTTTAGTGAAGATAGGAACCAAGAAGCTCTTTGTCAATGTTTCATTTACTAAAACTTTAGGTCTTGCAAATTTTTCATGATAATGACAAACTGCCCAGGAAACAGAAATTAAAATATTAATGTGATCTAAAGCACAACATCCTAATAAATTCCATTGTAATGTAAATTTGCTATTGTATATGATGCCAGATATAGATATTTGAGTGCATATATTGAAATGAGTGCATGAGTATACTGAAATCCTACTATTTACGTATATCAGTGTAAGAACAGGCACTGTTTATATTTTATTCTTGATCAGCAAATGCTTGTTTTGTGAATCCTTTTCAATACCATGTCTTAATTACTTGATTGCTTATGAGAAAATATCATAAGACTGATCCCTAAGTGGTGTGCACATGTGCAGTAAAGTCATAGGAAGCCACTGGCAGTCATGCTATAATAACATGGGAACATACCGGTATTTCCATCTTAAAAGACTGAAACCATGAGACTCTATCAGTCTCCTCTAACTGGAATTTATACAGGCACTGTACAGCACACAGTCTTGAGAAGTATCTAGATACTTATCTTAGGGTTCCAGACAAATAGCTGCTAACAGAGGCCTAGTGCCCAGACCAGAAAGTGGGGTAGACCTCGTAGGGACGTGGCAACTGAGCCAAGTCAAGAACACGTATTTGGTGCCTAGATTTACTTTTCTCCCAGCCCTTGGATGCAACAATTTTGTTTTCTTTCTAGGCCTGGATTCTTCAGGGTCGTCCTCAGATTCTTCAAGATAAAATGCAGAGTGGACACAAAGTTAAACTGCAAAGACTAGGTAAGTGGAAATTGAGTTCTTGAACTGAAAAGAGCCCCAGTGAGAGCGTAGGTTTAGGCGCCAATTTGATTTCAGATGGGAACCACAAATAAAATCACAATAGTGTGAGAAAGTTTCTTCAAACTAAGGGACAAGCAAGTCAGCCATATTTTCAGGCGCCTTTCTCTCTGGGTCACTTTTTTTTTTTTAAACACTAGACGGAAGGGAGAAGAGGGCTTAGTGGGCAGGGTTAGATACAATTCCACAAGCTATACTGCCATCCTAAGGAAATTGCTGGAAAAAAGTCCCACGCTTTCCTCCCTGAGAGGACTTAATTTGGAAAGGTCCGCTCTTGTCGAAAGGCTGAGCTGGCTCGGACCCAGAGCTGGATCTTAGTTCTACCTCACGATGCCTACCTTAAGGTCTGGACAAAGGTAGGGTCCAGGCGTAGGAGGTGGGAGGTAAGTTAGACCAAACTTGCAGGTACGGTGAAGTCCCGCAGAGGAAGTCGTGGGGTGGAGTCTTGGTATCTTCCCAGAGTGGGCGGGACTAAAAAGCCCACCAATCAACGAAGTACCAGGCCTGTGGGTATTGGTCTCCCTCCCCGCTCCTCAGAGCCTGAGAAAGGCTGACACGCGGTACCCCCAAGGTGTGGGGCCTGGGAACCTTTTTGGTTAGCAGAGACTGTGCTGAAGAGAGGACAATACCAGGTAGCTTATAGCACGACTCCATGTGCTTGCTGGAGGTCTCCAGTGCATCCAAATTACTTGGAGCTGAGAGAGCCTTGAAATGGAACCACCCAACCATACCAAGAAGGGTTTGCTTCCATACTAGGAGACCAGACAGCGCACAAACAGGTGGAGACCATAAGCGAACGAAGAGGATGGAGGATGAACCCACGTTTTACAAGTCGTGATCTGCTGACGATGGCGTTATTTGTGACCTCGCTTCACCTCTTCATACATGGCTGTGGTGGCAGGTACATTGGAAAGAAGCACGATTGTTTCTAGAAATGCAAAAACAGGTGACAAAATTTTGAAACCTATTAGTATTCCGAAGAATATTTAATGATATTTAAAAAGCAAAGTACAAATGAGGAAAATTTGTTTTAATGCTCTAAGCATAGGGAATTTGAACATTACTTTTAAAGAGTATGTATTACATGTGCAAAGTGAAGATACAGGAAAGCTTGACAATATTTTTTAAGTTGTTATTTCTTCTTACTGTGAGGAAGGTAACACTTATTATCTACTTTATTATTTCTTAAAATCTAAATGCTTTGCCAGCAGTGGGTATAACTTTAGTAATTTTTTTTAAATAGGTGGTCTTCTAGGGTAAAATACAAAAAAATTTCCAAGCACTCAGAAATATATATACATTGATATTTAAGTATGCAAATGGTATAATGTGCTGAAGGCTTTGTGCAAAACTACTCTCAGTGTGCATCCAGTTATGTTCAAAAAGAAGCAAACATGTATATGTATTAGATAGATCCATTTATATATGCATAAACATTTTTGTAAGTAACATCTTTACAGTCATGGTCAGTGTTATAGTGAGTAGGTGTTTCAACTTGAAACTCTCAGTCAACATATGTTGATCTGTATTTGAATTTATATTTATATTAGGAGCCATTAATGAAAGAAAGTCACGTGTAAAGGGGTGAATGTATCTGCCTCAGTCACTCAGGTGACTGAATTTGAGAGATACCAATTTTATCATTCATTCATTAAATCCTATTACTTTACAACTTTTAAAGAAAATTTTAGGATAAAAATTTGATATACACTTTGATAAGTTAAAAAAAAAGGAATAAACATGTGGTGCCTGCTCCAATGTTACTTTTAGAGTACATATATGTCAGCCTGGCAATGACCAGGTAAGACAAGTATCCAAATTAAAATACTTGAGAGGTGGCGTTATAGGTATTATGTCCTGTGTATGAAGTGTTAAAAAATTTAAGTGAGAATCTAATGTACTTTAATGAGTGGGTCAACCGAGAAGCTATATGCAAATGTTTTATTGTCTAAAATGTGGTTCTTGCCAATGATTCATGAGAATTTCAATCACTCAGGAACCAGAAGTGAAAATTTTGAATCTAAAACATGATGAATATAGACATCCAATTTAAATGCAAATTTATTGTCTATTACCATAAATATAGAAGTGTGTGTATTGAAAGAATAGAAGTAAATATACAGAAAGTTATGAGTTCTTAATATAAGATTTTATGACAGCTCTTTCACTGTTGGTCAGTACGTGATTACTTTCTAAATTCGTTGTAAGCACATGTCTTCATTATTTAGGAAAAAATACCATACCCTTTGATTTAAGTAGTGGCACCCACATACATAATGAAGTCATAGGAAGCTATTAAAGGTCATATAATTACTTGCATGGAAATATACTTGTGCTCCAATGTTAAGTGATGAAACCATTAAACAAAGTTACCTCTCTTTTGCCTAGAATTTTTTAAGTTTCAGTATATGTGTCCTCCCAAGAGGGACATTTTATGAAATTCAGACTTGAGAGCCATGTGGGTCCTCTTATTAGGGTTCCAGCCATGGCTGCCCCCAACTCAACATACAAGTGCCCAGGTCAGAAAATGGAGGGAACTTGGCAGTGAGACAAGTCACATGGCCTGGTGCCTAAATTTGCTTTTCTAGGGGCACTTATCTCCATTATTTTCTTCACTTTCTTAGTCCTAGATCTCTAAGAATTGCACATTGAAGCAAATAACTTGAGGGAAAATGTTGGGACCATGGCTGAATAAAGAAGAACACATCTACAAAACCTTGGTAGAGTGAAATGGAATTCTTGTAAACAAATCACGGCTGGATGGTACAGGCTTCAGTTTAGTTCAGAGAAAAAACAGGAGCAAAAGTGTATCAGAATGAGCAGATCCTCCAAACAGGGCGGACAGCTTTGTCTCCTGGCTCCTTTGTCTGAGATTGAATTGGCGGGAGTTGAAGGACTTGGGGTGGGGGGAGGGGAGCCAGGCTAATCAGTTTTTCCAGAGCAACACTGCCATCAAGAGGAAGTAACTTGACAAATTCCAAAGTTGCTAGAATTCCCCCAAATTTCAGCAGTTGGGAAAGGTTAGCCCTGTGCAGGCCTACTTCACTTCAAATCTGAAGCCTTTCAGTAGCTCTGGACAAAGGCAAGGATCCTGGGGAAGAAGCTGATGAGTGGGGTGGTCAGGACTGATTGGACTCAGATCTCTATCCAGTATGGGTGGGACTAGAACAAATCATTCGTATCCTCTTTGAGGGGACTTCTGGACATTTGTCTCCTGGTCCTCTTTGAAGAACAATGAGGCATTGGGCTGCTAGAAAGTGTCAGCAGAGTTAGGGTGCATGCAAATCTCATTTCAAGTGACATCTTGTGTGCTTTCTATAGTTCTCAGGGACACCTAAAATCTCTTAAGGTAAGGAGGGCCTGAAGAAAAGGAGTGTGTGTCATTGTGCTAAGCCAGTAGGTTCCAGAGCATCAGTAGTGGTGCAGATACACACATCTAGAAGGTCTGGAGGTATTTTCTGAGCCAAAGAGATAACAGCTACAGTGATTGTGCAGCTATTTTCTGGGGCCCACTGTGAAGGTCTAACCATTTAGAGGGACCTGATCTTATCTCATTTCTTTTTCTTTCTTTCTTTCTTTTTTTTTTGAGACAGAGCCTCAAGCTGTCCCCCTGGGTAGAGTGCTGTGGCATCACAGCTCACAGCAACCTCCAACTCCTGGGCTCAAGCAATTGATTCTCCTGCCTTTGCCTCCCAAGTAGCTGGGACTTTAGGTGCCTGCCACTATGCCCGGCTATTTTTTGGTTGCAGCTGTCATTATTGTTTGGCGGCCCGCCAGCTCAGGTGTATGTGGCTGGTGCCTTTGCTGCTTGAGCCACAAACGCCAAGCCTATCTCATTTCTTATAAGGGGACAGAAATGGGTTCTTCACCTGTTGGCTTTCCTCTAAGGAAGATGAGGCCCTTGAGGCTTGGGACCTAACTGTTGATTTATGTTAGCAAGTATTGTTCCCTCTGCTTGCATCTTTGCCCTTTTCTGATGAAGACTCTTTGTAGGCCTCACAAGATATCCTCCTTTGGGAAGTTGGGCACATTAGCATCCCCAGAACATTTGCCCATAGCATAACAAGGAAAGCCTAAAATTCCATACTACACGTGATTTGTTCCTGTTCTGTACCAAGGATGGTGCCAGTGGCTAACCACTTACGGAAGAGGAAGCAATGTTATTCTAGTGCACTTCTGTAATATGTGATCACTATCTGAATGCTACTTACCCCCATGGAGTTAAAACATCTAATAAGTGTCTAGCAACTATTACAAAGATAGTGAGTTTTCTGGGAAATTGGCTCTTCTGATACTCTTGCGGGGGTCTAGTTGTCCTCAAGAATATTATGGGTGAGATCAGCCAAAGAGGCTTTGGAGACATTTCACAAAGCACGTGTTAATGGTCTCAAATACCCTATGACTGAAGATGACCTCTGACCTCTTTGGTCTGTTTCAGCTAAGAAGGTAACAGAAACCTTGCATCAGGTCAGTTAAATTGCCTGCTGTCCAGTAATAGTTTAACTTGACCATATGCTGGACTAGGGAAACCTGATGTATACAGATAGCACACCATATCTGAAGTTATAACTGTCAGTGGCAAAGAGGTAGCCCTAGTTCTGGAGTTGCTCATGCTCAAGAAATTTGTATTCATATGCATTTTGATTTACATTAAGAGACTGGCCAAGCAGTGGATAGAAAGAAGTACAAAGCAATAGCACCTTGTTAAGTACCAGGAATTTAAGCATGGCACCAGGATCAGTAACAAGAGACTGTAGCTATTGGCAACTCTAAATACTGTTCAAACTTCAGACACTCATCTCAGATAAAAAGCTGTTCCAAAATGAAAAGTTAAAAGGAAAACCATCCAGCAGGAAAGATGGCTAAGGAATAAGTCACGTCTCTATTATCAGAGAGTCTCAAATTCACCAGTGCTGAAGTGAATTGCAGTTCAATAAGTTCTTCCATACTGCCCCTCACTCTTCATCATAACCCTAAGTAAGCCAATTGAAAATGAAGCTATTGATATCCCTCAGTCTGTGTAATAATTTGTAGAAATGAGAAGCATTGTTAATTGGTTCACCCCTTGGAAGGTCAGCTGGTCAACATCAGCTGACCTTTCACATGAGTATGCCCTTTGTTCAGAGACTGCTTTCCCAAACTGATCACACATCTATGCTCCCATAGGAAAGTACAGAGGTGGGGCCAAAGAGAATCACTGAAATTTCTTTTGTGATGTGGGGAGAAGAAAAGAGTGGATTTTTCAGGTTCAGTTACAGCAAGTTCTATAGCAAGTAGTCTTCCCAAGCCTTTGAAACACTGAAATCCATTCTCCAAGTCCTTATTAGGTGAGATGTTTATAGGGAAGAAAATGTAGGGAAGAACATGCAAAGTGTAGCTTTAGGATCAAACCATTTTAGTTGACTAATTCAAGGAAATTGAAATGAAAAATAAAGTCTATCTTTCTCTATTTCTCACATATCTGGCTAATTCAAGTTGAACACACAAAAATGTGGATTTAAAAAGTGAATAGGTACAAAGAAAGTGTCTGGAAGGTTTCTGTCCAAGCAACTAATAATAGTGTGGAACTTTCTGGGGTTTTTTGTTTTTTGAGAGAGAGTCTCAAGCTGTCACCCTGGGTAGAGTGCTGTGGCATCACAGCTCACAGTAACCTCAAACTCTTGGGCTTCAGTGATTCTCTTGCTTCAGCTTCCCAAGTAGCTGGGACAACAGATGCCCACCACAACACCTGGCTATTTTTAGGTTGTACTTGTCATTGTTGTTTGGTGGGCCCAGGCTGTATTCAAACCCGCCAGCTCCTGTGTATGTGGCTGGTGCCCCAGCTGCTCAGCTACAGGTACTGAGCCAGTATGTAACTTTTTAGAGTGATGTTTCCAATGCCTTGCCTTCAGGTTTCAACTTATATTTGTCTAAAGTCTTGAAATACTGAAAACGAGAAAAGCTTACATTTGAAATTTTTAAAACATCAAGAAACAACCATCATCTCAATTTATAATTGAGAAAAGAACATAAGATGGCTTTTTCTTTAAAGCCTGCACATGTCTATGTACATGCAAGATTTAAGGGCTCTACTTTTAATTTTTATGCAAACAGAATGCTATTTCCAAATTCTATTTAACAGAAAATCCAGCTTTCTGAACCATCTTTAATGACATGATAAGGCTTATGTCTTGAGAAAACCAGGATAGAAAGAAACAACTCAAGCTACAAGGATATTTCACATGTAGCATGCATGTAAGTAAAATTCATACCGACAGATCCTGACTACCTGTCCATGTATGCCTGCACATGTACAATTATATAAAGAATGTGAAAGAGCAAAATGCAGTAGATCAAACATCAATGAAATATCTATTAAACTTCTTAAGAGTATCATTTCTTTACTGCTATATATTTATGTCATTTACTGATTCTTTTCCAGATATATCTTATTCTTACAATTTGATCAATAATAGAACAATGCTATGAAACTTAATCATGAAAAACTATCATACTCCCTATGCCTAGACAATGCTTTTAGAATGTGCCACTGTCTAATGTTAAGAATTCAGGGCACTAAACTCTGTGTATAGTGTGGCAACGATGAATCTGCAGAGAAGAAATGGAAATGAAATGTTTACTCTGTGTGTGTGTTAGCATTGTGCTGAGGAATATGGGGAGTATATTGATGAGATGTAGGCTAATTTTATTTAGTTAAACAGCATAGGTTTTTATGAACAGTTATATATCACTTTTATAATATTTAGACCAATATACTCATCAAGCTAATAGTGGACTCCTGGGGAAAATGGGATTTGAGATAAAGTGTTTTCCGTTTGTACTTGATAGGTTTTGTATTCTTGATAGATTTTTCAATAATCTGACAATATTTTTGTAATTTGAGAACCAAACCAGAACAAATATGTGCAGAAGAAATTATTGGTGAAAATTTGATTTGTTGGCTATTTGAGACCTAATTTATTTCTATCTCTAATTGATCACAGAAAACAGGTGGATTCAAGACGTCCACGTTTTAAAAATCCTTGTCTGCTTGAGTTTGTCTGCTTGAGTGAGTATAACTTATGACCTCATCTCATTACTTTATACATGGCTAATATGTCTGATTATTTTGCAAACAAGTACGCTTAGTTCTCCAAAAAGCAAAAATATAGACAGGAAACTTAAAAAATATTGCATATTCCAAGGAGTAATGATGTTTGCAAAGACCTCAAGCTATAACAAGTTAGGGAAGTATGTTTGAACACCTGACGTACAAGGTAACCGGGATTTTAGGTTAAAATATATATTAATATATAGATAGGGAAGATATGAGGATGTATGGCAAAGATATTTTAAAGGTTATTTCTTCTAGATTTGATTGAGATATCATCTATCTTTGCTTTTATAATTTCTTCAAATGTGAAATGGTTACCACCAACAAATGGTAGTGTTATTATTCCTTGGAAGAGAAACTCCTTTCTAGAATAAAGTACAAAGAAATTTCCGGGTAGGGAAAATATATGTTGATATAGGAGTATACAATTTGTATAAGGTGGTGAAGACTTTCTATGAAACTACACCCAGTATGAGTCAAAATGGAATTAAGGTGAAGTAAATGTGCACATACATGTGGGCAATAAGAAGTATTTTTCATAATGACTTATTTACTAAAAATGGAATTTTAAAAATTTTATATAATATTGTCAAATTGTCCAAAATTAGAAGTGCAAATTTCTTATGCAAACCATAATTTAAAACCTCAAATTTTAATATAAAGCTAATGTTGTGTATAAACATAAATATATAATTTTGTGTATATTGAAAGGAGTGAAAGAACATAATCCAAAAGGTTGTCAGTAGTCTTAAGTTTTATGACAATACTTTATTCTTTCTGAATCCTTGGCAAGCATCCTGTCTTAGTTACTAAAGAGAAAATGGTTTTAAGGCTTATCTTGTAAGAGATTAATAATAATACACATACACTCCCCCACTCATACAGTTTTACATACCTAATAAGGTCATAGAAAGCAATTGAAGACCATTTAATGACATGAGAAAATATTTGTCTTTCAGTGGTAAATGAAATCACAAGAAGAAACTCTTGAGTAACTTCTGATTAGAATATATACTGTATATCCTTTCTGGTAGAGTACTATATGACATATAGTGACGAGAGCTCTCTAGGTGCTTTTCTTAAGATTCTAGCCAAATGCTGCCAACAATTCAACATTTAAGACCTAAGCCTAAATCATTATCCAGAAAAATGTAGCATTCTTTGAAAGCCTTAGAGATGGATGAACCAGGCAAGGACATGAGTGGGAGTGGTATTGAGTGATGTCCTGCTGGCCTTGAGTTTGTAGCATTTTCTTCTGTTTAGCCGTGGATTCTTGAGACTTGCACTCCAGAAGCAGACAACTTGATAACTCATAAAAATGTCGGAAATGTAATGCTGAATGAACAAAAACAAAACGGTAAGGCTAGGTCTTTTGAAAATTTAATTCTTCTTTTTTTTTTTTTTTTGAGACAGAGCCTCAAGCTGTCCCCCTGGGTAGAGTGCTGTGGCATCACAACTCACAGCAACCTCCAACTCCTGGGCTCAAGCAAGTCTCCTGCCTCAGCCTCTCAAGTAGCTGGGACCACAGGCGCCTGCCACAACATCCAGCTATTTTTTGGCTGCAGCCGTCATTATTGTTTTGGCGGAGGGGCTGGATTCGAACCCGCCATCTTAGGTGTATGTGGCTGGCGCCTTAACCACTTGAGCCACAGGCGCTGAGCCTGAAAATTTAATTCTTAAAATAAGGGTGGTGGATTTAGGTATTAGTTTCTTTTAAGATGGAAAGCAAAGGCAAAAGTGCAGCAGGAGTTTGATCAGGTTTCCTCAAACTAGGCAAAATGTGAGGTGGCCATGTGTCCTGGCACCTTTGTTTCTTGGTGGCGTTTTTATAGACAGGACGGGCGGGAGAAGAGGGCCTACGCACTAGTACTTGTTAGCATATTGTAGCTCTACTGCCATCGTGCGGAAATAGTTTCAGAACACTACATGCCATAAGGCTACATTCCCGTGAAGACTTTCAGTTTTGAAAGGTCCTTTCAGCAGAGAGGCTTAGTAGGTCCTGGCCCCAAACTGGATCCGTCTGGCATCTTTTCAGTTTCTTCCGGAGGTCTGGGCAAACCACTGAGGCTCGTATGACAAGGGTCCAGGGAGAGGAGATGAATATTGAGGAGGTAGGACAGACGGGGCAACTGGCAGGAAGTCCAGGCACAGGAAGTTGTTGGGTGGGGCTTTGGTTGAGGAAACCACTCAGAAGGGAGTGCAGGACTTGTTGCCCTTTGTTTACTGTCCTTGTCTCGCAGAGGATGGTATAGGCCAGTTCTCCTGTTCTGCAGCCATAGGAACCTTGCCTTCCTGTGGTAGCACCATTCCAATGTGCAAAACAGGCTATTTTGAGACAATGATAACTTAACAATAGCAAATGTACTTGCTGGAAGTTTCCATACACAACGAAAGCTTGCACCCCATTGCCTTGAGTGAGGAGGGCAAATGGAGAAGCATTGGGGGCCACCCACTAAGTCAAGAAGAGCCAAATCTTATACTGGGGGAACAGACACACACAAAGGTGGTAAAAAATGTGAGGAAGTCCAGAAGGAATTCTCTGGGCCTGGAGACAGAAAAGATAGTGGCTTATATCTGCTTTTTCATGCCCAAGGCAAAAGCTTTACTCTTGTGTCAATTCTCTTGGTGAAGTTGGAGGAGGAGGGTGACAGATGCTCTTCTCTTTAGTTTTCCCAAAGGATGCTGAGGCCCTTAGAGCTCCAGGGGAAGATACTAGTAAGCCTGAAAAGATGGCCATTTTATTGGTGCTGAGCTCTCTTAAACCTATACTTCTTGCGCACAACTTGGTGAAGAATGTCTAGGATTACTTGAGATTCACTGCATGATCGAGAACCATTCTGTTGTTACTTTTCTACTTTCCTAACTCTGTCAGCATTTGACCTCATGGAGTAGTTGATGATGATTTAGTGTTGTGCTTGGATATGAACTTCCTATGACTGAAAATATTTAACAGTTTCTGCTTCTGATTTATTTCAATCAAAGGTAAAATTGGCAAAGGAATTAAATACACAATTTACAAAAGAATAATTCCAATTGTTCATTAAATAAATGAAAAGGTACTCAAATTTTCTAGTGTTTAAGAAGCAGTAATTGTCAACAAACATTGTGCTTATGTATATATTATACTAGTTTATAAATATAGGTGCCAATATTTGCACATACATATATCTTTACGTGCATACTTATTCTATATGTATTTATGTGTATTATATTTCTGTGCATATTAAGTTATGCATAATTTTTTTTTTTTGAGACAGAGCCTCAAGCTATCCCCCTGGGTAGAGTGCCATGGCATCACAGCTCATAGCAACCTCCAACTCCTGGGCTCAAGCGAGTCTCCTGCCTCTACCTCCCAAGTAGCTGGGACCACAGGCGCCCGCCACAACAACCGGCCATTTTTTGGTTGCAGCCATCATTGTTGTTTGGCGGGTCCGGGCTGGGGATTAGAACTCGCCACCTTAGGTGTACGTGGCTGGCGCCTTAGCCCATTGAGCCACAGATGCCAAGACAAGTTATGCATAATTTTAAAAATATACAGGCACGTATATGGGTAAATATACATGTACATGTAAATATATGTGCCCAATTAAAAAAGTCTGTTTAGTCTTTTATACCCAAGGCTTAGAACAATGTCTGGACTTGGCAGGAACTAGATATGTGTTGATTAAAGGAACATGTAAATTTGTATACATATTAAGAGATCTAAGATAATAAACACTGAAGGGCAAATAGTAGTTACTATATAACAATATACAGTTTAGGAATAGGTGATCATTCTTTTTAAAAAATATTTCCCACATGAAAGTGTCCTTTTTAAAAATTTAGAAACATCTATTATTCTAATTTATTTAAAAGTAAAATTCTAGGTTATTAAGTGTCATCAAAAGAGTCAGTCTTTAAAATGCATGTTCAGTTTATGCTTAAATTGCCTGTTTTTCTTACATATGCATTTTAATAGTTAAAAAAATTAAGCTTTGTATTAAAAAATTAGGACTCTAAATACATTATGAAAAGTTAATGATATCAAAAAAGAATGTTATATAAAAATGGAAGCTAAAGAGTCTCCCATATATAATGCACAGGTAACCTACTCACAAAGATAATACGTAAGAAAAGAGTAGGGTACATTAAAACCTATCTGTGCTTATAACAAGATAATACGGTCAAGGGCATCTTTAAAGGGCTCTTCCCTAACTTATTTTATTAATTATTTTCATTATGCCTATATTATATGTGCAATTTTGGTAAAAGATAAAACAATTTCCAATAAATAAGGATAAAAAATTATCAGACCTACAAAAGGTATTAAATGACATAGGTAAGTATTTCATGGTACAATGATAAAGAAACCTTGATTTCCCGGTAAAGACGCATATTTAATACTGACATCTAATTTTGGTTGCTCCTGATTACCTTCCAAGGTGGAAACAAAGAGATTTTTCTAAAAGGTATGCATTTACAAGTTAGAAAATAATAAGAGGAGACAACGTCAATAATATTTGGGAACTGGAAGAAAATGGAGAAATGATAAATGAATAATAGATTGGATTAAAATTAGTCCTGATGCAGCAGAAGGAAAAATATAAACTTCCTATGACTGAAAAGAATCAGTTTCAACCTGATTTAAAACAAACTCATGTGTGCATGTGTGCGCACACGCACACACGGAGTCAATAATTTGTTTCACCTGATCTAGAAGTTTCTCCTGGTATAGAATATGGCACTGAGATATGAAAGATTCTGGTTTTAAGCTGTTCATGAAGCAACTGGGGGCTTCTGGCTCTGGCTAAGATGTAGAGACTCATAAAATGTGCTAGTTTTATCTTTAAATAACAAAATATATCAGATTATCTGATGAAAAATCCTAACCTTTCTTGACTCAATCAGAGACTTGAAGAAAACTGAGGAATTAAAGTAAATAATTAGCCTGAAATCTAAGCAAAGACAATTGTCCTCAAGGAGAGAAGGCAGAAGACAGGAAGAAGGCAGACACACTACATAAGAAAATGAGAATTCAGCTAAATTTTCTGATGAAGGCTTGGTATGAGAGTATATAAGCCCAGAGAGCCACGGATTTTACTGGGGACTCATGGAAAAGGAGAAAACTGGGACAGGCCAATAGATTGGAGAAAGCCTTCCTCAGTGTTGGAGGTGAAGGACTGGAGGAAGAGAGCAACCACAGATTTGGGAAAGGCACAAGCCCTGTCTGGACACATCTCCCTTAAAGAACACAAGTTTTAAACCACTGGAGGAAGAACAGTAAACCTTGTTGCAGCCAGGCACAAATGAAAACCTCTATTGCATCTTGGGGAGTGGAAAATTTTAAAAATAAATAAAGAAAGAAACAAAGCCTTTTACCCCCCTGGAAGATAGGTTGGAAACTCCCCAGAGTAATAGAGGTCTCCTATGATGGGGAGGAGGCAGGATCACTGACCACCCATTCTCTGACACCCAGTGATACAGGACCTGCCCAAGATGGAGTCCGTGGGAGGACAAGAGAACCGCCACTACCTGCAAGCATTAAGTAATAAGAAATAGCAGTATGTTACTGCAGTGTATGTAAAACATGGGTGGAGAGATTCTTCTTTAGGCACAAGTTCACAGAGAAGGCATAATGCCTTTCAATGGAGATTGAAACTATAAGGAAGTGTCAATTGGAAATGCTAGAAATAGAATATAGTAATAAAAGTGAAGTGTACTTTTGATGGGTTCATCAGTATATTCCAGATGGTTGAGAAAAGTCAGTAGAAATTACCTAAACTGAAGAAGAAAGAATGAAAAAAGAGTTGTAGGGGAAACAGTACAAAACACTAAGAACTGTAGGACAGTATGAAATGTTCTAACACAATCAGTTATGTCTTACAAGAGGAGAGGAGAAAAAGAAATATTTTTAAAGATAATAGTGGAGAATTTTTTACAAATAATGAAAGACTTTAAAATATAGATCTAGTAAGCCCAGAAAGCCCTTCCCCCAAGTAGATTAAATGCACACGTCCACATACAGACATGCAAAGACACATCAATACTCACTGTTAAAAAACCAAAGATGAAGAACAAATGTAGAAGGCTTCTAGGCCTAGAAGACAAAATAGTCCATGGAAAAGAACAAACATAAGATTTACAGCAGACTTCTGGTCACATATTATTTAATCTATAAGGAAATGGACTGGATTATTGATTTGCAGTGTTGGAAAACAAAACAAAACAAAGCAACTCAACTTTATACCATCAAAAATGTCTTTCAAAATAAGGAAAAATACTTTTTCAGAAAAATAAAAAATAGGATAATTTATTATCATCAGACATTCATTGCAATAAATATTAAAGCAAGTTCTTTAGGCAAAAGAAGCCAAAAGAATATGATACCAGGCAGAAAGCAAGGAATGACACACAGAAATGAAGATTTATGGAAATGGTTGAAATGAAGGCAAAGATGAAAGACATTTTTCCAACATTCAATTGCTCTAAAAATATTTGGTGGTCTAGAGGAAAAATAGTAGCATGTATAAAATTAAGAGGTGTGACAGCAGAAAAGATGGATAGGAAGAATTCAGAGTACACTGTAATAAAGTTCTTATACTACATGACAAACAGTGTGTTAGTTGATGTCAGATTGAGATTAATTTTCTTTATGTGTTTTTAAACCCTGGGTCATCCATATAGAAATTTTAAAAAGAGGCATAAGTCTTGAATCAGTAGTAGTGATAAAACTGGATTCATAAAGAAATATACAGTTAACCTAGTAGAATTTTAGACAAAATGAAAAAAGACAAACAGAAAGCAACCAGAGAAGTGACAGATTCAAATGCTACCATATCAAAAATTATATTCAGTGTAAGTGATCTAAACACTCAAAAAGCCAGATTTTCAGATTGGATAAAAACTGTAAGAGTTAACTATATCCTGATTATAAAAAAATCTACTTTAAATATAGAGATATAGATATGTTAAATATAAAATGATGGAAAAATATATGCCAAGCAAATATTAATCAAAAGAAAGACATAGTGCCTCTGTTAATCTCAGTTAAAGTAGACTTTAGAACAAGGATTATAACCAGGGGATAAAGAGGAAAATTACAAAAAAAAAAAAAAAAAAAGATAAGAGTCAGTTCACCAAGGATTGGAAACAACTTGAAAATTCAAATTATAGATATGAAAGTGATTGAAATTTTAATAAGGTCCAACAATATGTTCCTAAGATTTACTGGAAACAGTATAATCTTATATCTGTTCTAAAATAGAGAAGCAGAAATTAGCAAATTAGCCCCTCTTGCAATGGAAGTGACAGAAACAAGAGAAAAATAATCAATGTACGTAATAATTTGATTTAAAAAATGAGCATAAAGGTACACTTTGTACTCATTGTAAGATGTATCATAAACCCAGTAAGAGTTATATAGGGCATAAGAAGAATCTCAGGACTTGAGTCAAGTAACAGCCTTCCACAAAAAGACTATGCCTCCTAGAAAATGGAGGGAGACTCTGGGAAGCTTGGAAGCCATGTCAAGACCCCGGAGGCCTGGTGCCTAGAGATAGCCTTCTCTAGGACTGGAACTTCCAGCAATTTCTCTTCCATTTAGTCCTGGAATCTGGAGACTTGTCCCTAGAAGTCACCTTTATAAAATTGAGAAAGTGCTAAAGAACTAATGTTGAGTGAAGAAGAGCTGAACTGTGAAGGCAAAGGTCTGGTGGAAATGTAATGCTTGAAAGTAAGATGTATGATAAGGGTCGGTGATTTAGGTTTTATTTTGATTTTAGACGGAAATAGAAAGCAAAAGCTCAGCAACAAGGATGTGAGCAGATTTCCTTAAACTGGCCAAGATATGAAATAGTTCTGTTTCCTGGTCTTTTGTTAGCATTTTTTTTTTCAGACAGGAAGGGCGGGAGAAGAGGGCCTGGGGTGGTGGGGAGGGCAAGACTGGTTGACATTTCTGGAGCATTACTGCCCTCGTGAGGAAGTCGTTTATGAAGCCCCACGCCATGGATATTTCCTCCCGGGGACCCAGAAGTCGAGGAAGATTGAACCTGCAAAGAGGTTGAGAAGCCCCTATCCCCAGCATAATGGCCTTGCCTTCATCTCTTAGGCCTTCAGAAACTGTGGATAAAGGCATGATATAGTTGTAGAAGCTGGCTAGTGAGCGCCCCGGAAAGAACAGGCAGCTGACAGGAAATGCGCCGGATGTCTTGGAGGTGGAGTTTTGTGTCCTTTCAGTGCAAGCAAAACTAGAGGAAGCAATTCACCACCATGTTCAGGTCTTCTGGTCATTTGCTTCCTGCCCCTGTTCCATGGGATAGAGGCAAACGGTCCTGGACACAGTATTCTAGGGCATACAGTACTGAGAAGCAATGACTTATAGACAAAGAGTATCATTAGCTCTCAGAAGTGTCTTGGAGACATTTGGCAAAGTATACCTTAATGATTCCAGTACCTTGTGAAGGGGAAAGGTGGCTACTGACCTCCTGACATTGTTTAAATTAAAATAGATCAAAAGAGACAGCCTGAACCAGATAAGTTAGGGTATCTGCTTTGGAGCCACTTTTTGACTTGGTCATATGTGAAAGGTTCTGGACCCAGTGAAGAAAGATTATTCCAAGGTGAAGTTTATTTGAGCAAGTACACCTGATTCTATCAATATGCTTGAAGTAGGGGAGACAAATGTATGGAGATGAAATTGTGGATAACGCTAGAGGTGGCTGCAGCTCAGGAAGTCTTCAAGCTTAATAATGTTGTTACCTCACTTCACTTCTGCTATACCTAAAGAGGCCAAATGACCTGACAATGGGGAGAAGTCTAAGGCAATAGCTCCTAGCTGAATCTCTGTATCTCAGAACAAAAACAGTGAAAGAGGAAACTATAAGCAACTATTGGCAGTGTTTACTGCCCTTCCACCACTGACATCCATTAAAGATCATCAGCTGTTCCAAAATGAAAAGTTAAAAACACTTCGAGAAAGAGGGAAAGAAGCCAGGCACAAAATTCTCAGAAGAAAAAAGGCCATGGAATGAAAATTCCATTGGCAGAGATTCTCAAATTCACCAATATTCAAGTAAATTACAATTCAACAAATTCTCAATTATTCTTCCCATACCAGTAGATTACTGAGTGAGCCGCTGAACATGGAACTGCTAATATTACCTATTCTGTGTGATCATTTGCATCATTGGACAAGTTCTTATGAGTGGGAAACATGGTAAATTGGTTTAACTCTTTGGAGGGCAATATGCATGCATCAATTAACTTTTCATATGAGAATACTTGAGTATACTTTGTGTTCAAAGACTGCCTTTCAAAAGTGATCACAGGGCCCCATTCCCATAGGAGAAAATAGAAGAGGGACAAGTAGCTTTATTGAGTTTTCCTTTGCAATGTTGGACAGTGGGGAGAGGAAAGGGCCTATTCTTGGATAGATTGAATCTTACATGGTTCAGCTATACCAGGTGGTTTTCTTAAGTCCTTGCAATGGCTGAATTTCATTCTGTATGTCTTGATCAGAAACGATATCTTATACCTATTAAGGGTTAAAGCAAATTATTGAATTGTTAGGATCAAACCATCCTAGTTTACTAATAAAAGAAAACAGAAAAGGATAAGTAAAGTATGCCCCTTCTCTGTTTATTCTGGGTATAATTACCATAAGTTGAATGCATAAATATATTTGGATCTGAAGAGTGAATATTAATAAGGGAAATCTAATGAAACTTTCATTGTGTCTACCTTTCTGGAGTAATTTTGCTAAGGTCATGCCATAAAATATTAACCTTATATATGTCTGAATGTTTGAAATATTAAAGCAAGGTTTACGCTTGGAATCAAGAAACCAAAGTATACCCCTCAGCTTTTAGTGTAAGAATCTGTTTCTCTAAAAATTATACATAACTATTTATATATGGAAATGAAAAAGGTTACTTTTTATAGTGAAGAAAAAACTTTTAAGCAATTTTCTAAGTAACACAAATTCTCATCATCTGAAGGATATTTAGTGACCCATAATATGAGACCTGGGAAAAGTGTCATAGAAGGAAAAAACTCAAAACCTAAGGCTATCCCCCATACCCCCATATTATGTGGAAGTCTGAAGTCATACCAGCAATCCGGTGGGCATTCATGCACACATACACACATGCAAATATTCAAATGAAATAGATTTAGAAGAGAGGACAGAAGAAGGAAGATCAAAATACTAATGCTCGTTTCCATGAACTGCTCAAGGTTTTCTCTGATGGGTAGGTCATATGCTGAGATCATTTCTTACACAGAAGAGTGGCACTAAAAGAAGCCAGTGATCTGGTGGTCCATGTGCTCAACTCCCTGAAGAAGGACATTTTGTCAGGCCTCTAAGTAATCTTCATCAGTAAAACGTTAAGCAGGCACAGAAAATAATCCAGGCAGTCCTTGGGTTATAGAAGAGATAACTTTGCTGAGAATAAACATCTTTAAGTCAGATTTGTATGTAACTTGGATCCCTAATGAGCAGCACATATATGGTAACAATAGTAGTAATGATTTTACTAGAATGGCTCACATGTGGTAATAATAACAGCATAATATAATATTAACAATGCCTCTGTACTGTAATTAGTTACAGAAACCTTTTGATTTTCCTTTTAATTAAAAAAATAGCATAAAAACAAACACATAGAAAAAGTTTAGATAGGAGAAATTTCTAAAAAGAAATTAAACATTAACACCTAATGTTGTACCAACACTAGGCTAACACTTTGATCTTCTAATTGAGCAATAATAACCTTCCCATCAATAATCCACTATGCTACTTAGTAATAATTGATACTTCCATTGGAGCATTGCCTTTCACATGTTCCATTCTCACTTTATAATTGTTCTGATAGTCCAATGACTAAAGCCTAATGCTTTCCCAATGAATGATGACCTCTCCCCTTTTTGTGAACACTGAGTCATTTCTATGTTATTTCTACTTTCACAGAAAGTACAGAGACACTTTATGCCAGCTCAACTGCCTCATTGTTCAAGGGGCAGGGACGGAAGACAAAAATCTAGAGGTGCTCCCATAGACTCTGAGCAGTATTCTTTAGTCTTGCCCACAGTGAGAGGAAACCAAAACCCTGGGCCAGTCCAGGCTTCTCACACAGCAGCTTCTTCACCCAGAATCTACCGTTGTCCTGAGCTTCTGGAAAGCACAAGAGTGGAAATAAAGGAGGACCATCCGGGGGTCAGGCCTAGGCAGCCATTGCATTTTCTAGACCTTTCATAACTGCTAGACCTGAGGGGCAATTCACGTCAACTTTGGCTTTTGTGAAACTACTGCCTCGTGATGGCAGTATGGCTCCAGAAACCTTACGCCAGGACCTCCTCTCCCGCCCATTCCATCTTAAAAAAATACCACCAACACATAGGTGCCCAGAAACATGGCTGCCTCACATCTTGCCCAATTTGAAGAAACTGCCGTGCATCTGCTTTTGCTTTCCACATAAAATCAAACAGAAGTCTACCCCCCACCCCTTATCAGGTATCTTTTGTTTAAAATAATAATACTTTTTGTGGATCACGGTTTCGCAGATCTCAGATCAGTCGGATTTTTTGCATTTTCAAATTTTCTGATACAAGCTTCCAGTCTCACGGTTCCGTACATGAAGAAAAAAATGCTGTATTCAAAGCTTGTGTGTGAGGCTATCTGTAGAAGTTAGACCCCTGTGGTCCTTAACTTGGCTCCTTTCCCGGACTTTAACGGCATACTCCATTTTCTGGCTCACAGACTTTGCGAAGTAACCAAAATGGCGTCCTTTTAAAATGTGTTTACAGATGAAGTGCTCACTAGTGAATATTTCAGTTGCTCAAACCAGATATTCACCGTAAATACTCATTTTGTTATTTTCACTTAAGGAGATTCAAGTTATGCTCTGCATAGGGTCTGAATTAATATGTTAAAAGTACTTAATCATACGATTTTTCTTTTTTCTTCTTTTTTTTTTTTTTGTCGAGACAGAGTCCCACCCTGTGCCCCTGAGCAGAGTGCAGGGGCTTGGTAGCTCACGGCAACCTCCAACTCCTGGCTTGGGGCATCCCACTGCCTCAGCCTCCAGAAGCCGCTGGGATCACAGGTGCTCGCCTTGGCGCCCGGCTGGATTTTTCCCTTTTTTTCATGAGTGGGGGGGGGGTCTCACTTTCGCTCAGGTGAGTCTCGAACTCCTGAGCTCCAGCGATTCTCCCTCCTCAGCCTCCCACAGTGCTGGGATTGCAGGCGTGAGCCACCACGCCGGGTCATATGATTTTTCTTATACCTTTATACTGTTATGCCTCCTATATATTCATGTTGTTAATTTTCACATAAACATAATGCTTTATATGAATATGGAAACAATCCATGTTAAATAATTGAGCAGTTACAGAATATAACTTGTTTACCCTACTTAAGTGATTACGTAATTTATTGTCAAAGTTGAACAACTGCTGTGAACCATCAGTTCCCAAGGCAAACTAAGAGGAAAGTTCTCCCTATTTATAATTCCAGTCTTAAAACAAACACTGTCACATCTTTATGCTTTCCTTACCATATTTCATATTTACCTAAATATTGATACATTTTAACTTGTATATATTTATACATGTTTACAAAAATTGGGTATTTTCTTACATAGTTTTTCTTTTTTTCGTTCTTTTCCTTCTTTATATTATGAGCATTTTGACAGTATAGTTATCCGAAAGTAGGATTTAAAAATATAAAAATAACTATTTTTCCATTTATAAGATATAAACTTTTTCAACATAGAATATTTAGCAAATATAGAATTCAGATAAATGAACACAAAGTGACCTATAATATTGTTATAATCTGCATGTATTTTTTCTTTAAATACAAAGATGGGTAATATTGTATGTTGGATCTTTTTTTTTTTTCTGTTGGCCATCTTTATTTCCTCCTCTTTATATCCATATTCAATTTTTTTCTCCTTCTTCTCTGTATGAAATGCCGGACCTGTATAAACTGCATAATCTGGTTGTCTTGCTCTCTGGGTCCTGGTTATGTTCTGGTATGGAGGGTTCTGGCACGGTTTTGGAGGGTTTGGAGACAGGTTAAGTAATTATCTAAATAGATCTATGGATTTGGCTCTATCCTTTTGCCAAATATCACTGATCAGTATCCAGTAGGAGTAATGGAAATAACTGGTAAATAGACATAATGAATACCATTAATAACATGCTAAAAATAATATTAACTGCCGTTTACTCATTTTATAGTTAAGCAATGTGGACATATTTTTTGAGATAGAGTCTCATTTTGTTGCCCTAAGTAGAATGCCTTCATGTCATAGCTCACAGAAACCTCAAACTCTTGGGCTCAAGAGATCCTCTTGCCTCAGCCTCCCAGGTATTTGGGACTACAGGCACCCACCACAATGCCCGGCTATTTCTTTTTTTTGGGGGGGGGTCTTGATCTTGCTTGCACTGGTCTGGAACTCACCCGCCTTGGCCTCCCAAAGTGCTAGGATTACAGGTGTGAGCCACCACCCCCAGCCAACAATGTCAACATTTTTAAAATTATTAAAACTTAAGAACCTGAATGTGGTTCTATACCTCTCCATTCCCAACTTAAATTTGTCTTTTATTTCTGAGCCAAGGAGTCCTGTGACATGTAGGTAGTTGGAGAAAAGTGGAGCCTTTATGGAAATTTCTCCCTTGGGCTGCTTAAGCAGGTAAAGATCAGTTTATGTGGTCTATGGGAAGTTTTAAGGCTTACAGTGAAAAGCAGCAGACTGTGGAAAGGGTACCTAAAAAACAGATGGATAGATGATCAAAAGGTCAACTAAGTCTGACTTGTTTTTACCTATTGTTTCTGTATGCCAAAAATTTAAGATAGAAATGGACTTTTTACTGGAGTCCTTCCTGTGTCTGAGGCTTGGAGAATCCAAGAAATTCAGGAAAGGTTGGAAGGCTTCTTCCAAATGCCTCAGAAATAGGCTGACAGTTTGCCTAACCTAGTTTCAAGAGTGTGAACTCTGAATCCTGACTAATCTGATTTAAAAACTTGTCTCGAACTATTCTTTGTTCTGTGACCTTGGTTGGACAAGGTATGTAAACTTTCTGTGATACCTTTCCTAACTTATTAAATGGCTGGAATCATACTATTTACCTTAGTTCAATTTTGTGAAGAATAAATGTATGAATTTTTATCCAGATCTATAGTGTCTTCTATGGTACATGGTAGGTGTTCGATAATTGTTAGCTGTTGTTGTTGGTGGTGGTATTCTAGTAGTTCACAGGAGGAGAGAATACTTTGTACTCCACCATTTATGTGATTCAATCTAATTGATATCCAGTAACTCTAAAAAAACAAATTGCAGTCCACTTAATGGCTTAGAAGCCTTATATAGGGACCTTGTAGCCTCAGAACCAAGCAGGCTTCTGATTCAGCAAATATAATAGCCAGTTTCTCATGAGAAACCAGAGAAGCCAAAAGACAGTGGGATAGTAACATATTTAAAGTTATAAAAGAAAAAAACTATCTATAATTTCATATCTAGGAAGATTAACTTTCAAAAATGAAGAAGAAATTAAAATGTTCCTTGATAAACAAAAACTTAAGTTGTTAATAGTAGACATCCTGCCTCAGAGCCTGTAGCTCAGCAACTAGGGCGCCAGCCAGACACACTGGAGCTTAAGGGTTCAAATCCGGCCCGGGCCTGCCGAACAACAATAACTACAACCAAAAAAAAAAAAAAAAAAATAGCCGGGCACTGTGGCAGGTGCCTGTAGTCCCAGCCACTTTGGGAGGCTGAGGCAAGAGAATCACATGGGCTAAGGAGTTTGAAGTTGCTGTGAGCTGTGGCGCCATGGCACTCCAACCAGGGCAACATAGCAAGACTCTGTCTCAAAAAAAAAAAATAGTAGACATCCCATGATAAATATGCACAAAAGAGAAATGAAAAGATGTTAGATAATAATGAAAAACATGAAGACATTAAGAAGAAGGGGAAAGGTAGCTATATAGATATATATAAAAGCCCAAAGTATTGTTCGTTTATAACTTCCTTATTTTTCCCATAGGATTTTAAAAAGCAAGTGCCTAAAACAATGATTAATAAGTCTATCTTAACAGGCACACAATATTTAATGATATAGTTTGTGAAAGTAGCATAAAATGGCTTTAAGTTATAAAGGAGCAAATTTCATGTGCCATATGAATTATTTTTTTATTTAATCAAAATTGATTGTCATAAAGTTAAGATACTAAGTGTATTCTCCACGATAACCATGAAGGAAACAATTGATATACAGAGAAAAAGAAATGGGAAGGAAATACAAATTGTACACTAGAAAAGATGAGTTAATCACAAAAAGAGGTAGTACTTGATGCACTGAGAAACAAATGTGTAAGACATACAGAAAACCCATGGCAAAATGGCAGAAGTACTTCCTTACCAGTAATTACTTTGAATGGATCTATAAAAACATGATCCAACTATACTGTCTAAAAGAGATTCACTTTAGATCCAATTCACAAATAGGTTAATAGTAAAAGGATGAAAAAAGATAGTCCACGTAAACAGTAACCAAAAGAGAAGTGGAGTGACTGTGCTAATATTAGACAAAATATACTTTGAGATAAAAATTATTTCAAGAGACAAAGATGGACATTATATATTATAGTAGGATTGTTCTGTCAAGATATAACAATTAGATATTTACTTTACAAGAGTCCCCACATATATGAAGCAAAAAGTGGACTGAACTAAATGGAAAAATAGATAACTCTACAAAAATAATTGGAGAGTTCAATACCTCACTTTAAATAATGTATAGAACAACTAAACAACAGGTCATTAAGAGACTGGAGCATAGGAACAACATTATAAGTCAACTAGAACTAACATATATATCTTGAAAGGGACTATACCATCACCTACCATGTGGATTATGCTGTACCATGAGAAGGGAACTGATGGCATCTAACTCTCCTGGAGGCTGATCATAGTTGATTTCAGAGGTGGCCTATGGACACGACATAAGTGTCACTGACACACAGGTGTTCCTTGGAGAGCCTCTGGGAAGCATTTCTCTTGGGCTCCAGATACCTGTCGAAACAGAAAAATGACCTCCAACTGTCCCCTTCTATATCACCTAAAGAATATTAGAGAAAAAGCCTGGATTAGATGAGGTGGTAGTCTGCTTAGGTAGTCCCTTTAGTCCTCACAAAGTCTCAGTTTCATTCTCTGTGGCCTGATTGGCAGAGACATTCCCTGCCTTTGTTTTGGGGGTGTGTGAGGGGGAAGCATACAGTTGGATTAGGTAAAAGAAATGGCAAAGTAAAATGTACTCTGCTCTACTTCTAACATATATGATAGCCTTGAACCAAACACATAAACATATATGTATTCTAGAGAGTCAATGTGCCGTCATGATGTACCTGTAAAAATTCAAACAAGACAACTAACGGTCTACCTGTCTAATGCATTATTTTTGACAATGTACTCTTGAGTCTTTTATTTATAAATGAAAGCTTGAAATGTTGACAAATAAGTTTTAGTATTGATAACAGTCAGTGTAATATATTACCCTAAAAATCTACATGGCACCATTTACATGTTGGAATGATTAAAATTTTTGCTCTTAATAGACAAATAAAATGCTTCTAACAAATTCTTATTTAATATAAAATCTAATCATCTGAAATATAATTAGTGACATTTTAAGTAGCCATTTATTTAAGACCTGAAATTATAGAAGGAATAATCTCAAACACAAGGAAATTCCATGTAAATGATGTCAGTTGCAATTCATAACAAAAAGTTCATGCCCGTACTCATTTCCTCCACCCGCCCCAAATACATTACAAACAGACGAAGGAGCAGAATGCAACTGATAAAAATAATTGAGTTACTATGGAGCTTCTATGATAAAGAGTATGCCTCGTTTACTTCTTTATAATTGCTCAATTTTTCATTTTTGCAGATGCTTATATTATCCTTAGGGTATTAGCACTAATTGATTTGTTGTTAGTTTTGAATAGAGAAGGGTCTAAAGAAATGTTATGAGATTTAGCAGTAAAGTACTGTCAGTTACCCCATGCCACTGAAATTTTTCACTATCCAATATTGTGCAAAATCTTTGTGGTGCCAAATTCTACCTATAGTGTGACCAGAATGAAATTGTAAAAAATAATTAACGTGACCGGGGGTGTGTGTGTGCGTGTACGCATGTATGTTTTGAGCACCATGTTGAGCAAATAGGGGAGTATAGTGATAAGCTGGTATTTGTTTAGTTAAATGGTATCAGTCCTCATGAAAAGTCATAGGTCTCATTCATAATATTTGAACACATGTAGCCATCAAACTGCCTGCTAATGGTGGTTACCTCAGAAAAAAATGGCATCTGCAATGCAGTGTTTACATTTGCCCTTCACAGATTTGAATTTTTTTTTTTTTGAGACAGTCTCACTATGTCACCCTTGCTAGAGTGCTATGGTATCACAGCTTACAGCAATCTCAAACTCTTGAGCTCGAGCAGTTCTCTTGCCTCAGCCTCCCAAGTAGCTGGGACTACAGGCGCCTGTCACAATGTCTGGCTTTTTTTTGGTTATAGTTGTCACTGCTGTTTGGCAGGCTTGGGCTGGGCTGGAATCTGCCAGAACCTGCCAGCTCTGGTGTATGTGGCTGGTGCCCTAGCTGCTTGAGCTATAGACGCCGAGCCATATTTTAATATTCTAAGAGATTTTTCACAAAGCTGATATTCATAATTTTAGATGCAATCTTGAATAAGTATGTGCAGAAAAGATTGTTGATGCAAAATCTCTATTGACCTCATGGAACCAAGTAATCTATTTGTAATTCAACATAGAATTGATAGATGCACATTTTGAAATTACTTGTTTCCTGGTGGCATTATTAACTGTGACCTAGCTGCCTTTTTTTATCCTGGGCTAATTAATACATTAAATATCTGGAAGTAATACAAAGAAGCAGGTCTAATTTGGAGAAATGCCAGAAAGAAGAGAGCACTAAAAAAAAAAAAAATGATATCCTGAAGAATACAAATTTGCAAGTGTTTAAGCTATAATAAATGCAGAAAACATTTGTATGCTGGACATGCTAAGAAATGGGAACTTTAAGAAGGAAAACATGAATGCGTAACAAACACATGTTATTTCTTGTTGAGATTGAGAAACTGCTTATTTGTGGATTTATATATTTTTCAAAATCTGAACACTTTGCCATTAAGGTTAATTACTTTTGCAAATCTCTTGAATGGTAAGGCACTATATGCAGCGGAATATATATATGAACATGAAATTTGTCCAAGATAATAATAAAGAAGATTTTGTTAAAGCTACCTCCAATCTGTATTCAATTATGTTTAAAAAAAACATACATATTAATATGTATTTACCTCTGTGTGTATTTATATTTAGTAACTATATTTTAATCGTGGTGATTGTTAGTTTGCATGCTCTGTCTCTATATATGTATGTATACCTATATGTGCTTATGTATATAAAATGAGATGTTAATGAGACTTTATATATGCATATAAAGTATGTGAATGCATCCCCTTCAAAGCTTTGTTCAAAAACATACCTGATGTGATCCAAAGTACAAATCTATACATTTGCCCTATTTTAATACAGGTTTATGTTTTCCATTTTTTTTATTTTTATTTTTTTGAATATTTTTAAAATATTTAAATGTAAGTAAACAATCTGAAAGATTATCATTCTTAACAGGTTTTATACATGCAATAGTGCTTTCCTTCTTGATCAGAATATGGTTGTTTTCTAAATACTTGGGAAACATTATTTTTCTTAATTAAACTTATTTTTGTTATTTATTTATTTTTTTTACAGACAGGGTCTGTCTATGTTGCTAAGGCCGGTCTTGAACTCTGGGCTCAAGTTATCCTCCTGCCTCAGCCTCCTGGCTAGCTGGAACTAAACGCCACTGCACCTAGCTTGCAGCACCATTATTAATGAGATTATTGTAAATCTCTTAACTAAGAAAAGAAAGGTAACACAACACATACACATGTGGCTGTGTACATATACACACACACACACACACACACATATACTGGCATAGGAGCAGGCTACCTTGCAGTGTTAAAAGATCAGGTAAAATGTAGGGATATATGAGATACTTCATGGGTGAAGGACTCAATTACAGCTCAGACTTCGGACTTTACCTTACAAATGCAAATAATGTAACCTAATTGTATGTGCCCTCATATTATCCCACAAGAAAGAAAATGATTAAACAATGGGACAAATATGAGTAACCTTTAATAGGAGTTTGCTGTGGAGCAATGTGTGGCATATGGTGATGTGAGCTGTCTTTTTCTTATGACTTCTACCAAACAGTTACCAACAATTCAACACATGAAGTGAGAAAATAAGGGAGGACTCTTCTTGTCTGGGAGGGGAACTAGGTCAAAGAACACTTATATTTGAAGATGAGCTCCATCCTTCAGGCAATTTCTTCATCCTCTTCTGCCTGGATCCAGCTAATTTAATGTCTGAGACAGATAATTTGATGTCATGATAAAATGTTGAGTAACACTAAGAGGACTCAAACGGACAAAGTAGGGTGGAGATTTAATTTATGAAAGAATAAAGATTCCTCCTGAGGGAGGTTAGTGATTTTAGGCCTCAGTTCAGTTTGCAATGGAAAGCAAAAGTGGAGCAAAAAGTGGGTCTAAACTAGGCAAAATGCTTGGCAGCCATGTTTCCTGGCTCCTTTGTCTCTGGGTGGCGTTTTTTTCAGACAGAAAAGGCGGTAGAGGAGAGGGCGTTGGGGGGAGGTATTGCTATATCTGGAGCACTTCTGCCATCAAGAGGAAAGTAGTTTGAAAACATTTAACGCCATTACGGAGTCCTTCGTCTGGCTGAGAGAAGGTGGGAAGCTTGGGCTCCAAGCTGGGCCTCCTGGCCTTCCCTTCTAAGGCCTTAAGAGAGACCTTGGCATTGGCAATATCTTGATGTAGAACCTAGAGAGTGAGTACATGCGACTCTGTACTAGCGTCACAACTTTTTTCTGTAAGTCTAAAGTTATCCTGACAAAGTATATTAAAACAAACACACAGACACCATGTCAGTTCAAGGGAGGGACTGTAGAAGAAACTGAAAAAGAAGAACCTAGAGAGTGGTGAGCCGGTAGTGAGCCAGCAGTTGCCAGAGAGTACTCCCACAGGAAGTAATGGGGTGGGACATAAGTTCCTCTCAGGAAACAAGGTGGAACTCAAAGAGGACACTTAATGACAAACTCTTGTGGGCATTTGTCTCCTGTTATTCTCCTTGGAGCAGTAATTAATAAGCTTTCAGGTGCTATCAACTTGCTGTGGGACTTTGGGTCCCTTGTAGCCTACTCTCAGGCCAGATCTTCCCCAACAGCTATGCTTCACGGGAAGGACTCTTGTAATGGCATAAGATGTTTTGAAACTATTTCCTCACGATGGCAGTAGTGCTCCAGATATGTCACTAAACCCTGCTCTGGCGTTCTCCTCTCCCGCCCTTCCTATCTGAAAAAACGCCACCCAGAGGGAAGGCACCAGGAAACCTGGCTGCCAAGCATTTTGCCTGGTTTAGACCCACTTTCTGCTCCACTTTTGCTTTTGTTTTCCATTGGAAACCGAACTAAGGCCTGAAACTACTAACCTTGACCAAGAGGAATCTTACTCTTTCATAAAATACATCTCCACCCAACCTTGTCTACCTGAGTGTGATTTACTTCACTTAAGAGAATATGGCCAGTAGTTTACCATGGTGGTATGGGAATTTCTTCTTCAGGAGGTCCTTGGTCTCAGTGATTCGAAGAATGAATCCAGGGACCACAGATCAGTGGTAAGACAGGATTTATTTTGCAGAAAACAATACAGAGAAAAAATACCAGAACTGGCCCAGAGGAAAATCCAACTGGGAAAAAAGCCCTCACTTTGCCTGGGTTCTTTGTCTAGGAGTATATATAGTCACTTGGATCCTCTGTTATTACATCTGGCCAGGACTTGGTAACAAATGAAGAGATACAATCCCTTTTGTTCCCAGGCCTACAAAACCTACACTAAATTGACCAGGCCTAGGAAATGGGGGGTTCCCCGTCCTGTTCAATAGCAACTGCAAGGGGAGGGAGACACTAAGGCACTGGTGTCTCCTCAGTAGTTGTCTAGCCCCTCTGGCTACTGGAGCCTTCTGCTGTGCCTCCCCCTGCCTATCCTCCAACTCCCACCAATACTACCAACACTCCCATGGTAGGTGGCAGGTCCCATGTATCAGTGGCATCAAATTGTCTTTTTCAGGGGTAAATTAGGTGGATTAAGCTTAAATAGGCAGAAAATTGTTTGGAGCTTAGAGGAGATCTTATCTAGCAAACAATTCTATGATCTTACTTCACTTTTCCATGTCTGTTTTGGCACATTGATGATGATGATGATGATGATGATGGTTTTTGAGACATAGTCTCACTTAATTGCCCTTGGTAGAGTGCTGTGGCATCATAGTTTACAGCAACCTCAAATTCCTGGGCTCAAGCAATTCTCTTGCCTTAGTTAGCCTCCCAAGTAGCTGGGACTACAGGTGCCTGCCATAATGCCCCGCTATTTTTAGAGATGAGTTCTCGCCGTCGCTCAGGCTGGTCTCAAACTCCTGAGCTCAGGCAATCTACTTGCCTTGGCCTCCCAAATGCTGGGATTACAGGCATGAGCCACTGCACCCAGCCCTGGTAGGTAGATTTTTAAAATGTACATTTTGAAGGAGAATGATTCTAGGAATGTGAAAATAGGTACTAATGAAAATGATGGAGTAAGGAACTCTAGAATTCATCCCTCCTATAAAGCAACTAAAAACATTCCATAAACTATGATTAGAAGGGAATTTCCTTAACATAATATGGGGCATTTATTAAAAAAAAAAAACCTAGTTAATAGTATGCTCAAGGATAATAGACCAAAAGCTTTGTCCCTAAGATCATGAGTAAGATAAGAATGCTCACTTTCACTTTTGCCACTTTCACTGAACCTTTTACTGGAAGTTATAATCAGGAAAGACAAATATATAACACACATCCCAATTAGACAGGAAAAAGTGAGATTGTTTCTCTTCATAGTAATCATGATATTGTATAAAGAAAATCCATTAAAAATTTTAAAAAAGCAATCAACATTAGAGTTAATTAATGAATCCAGCAGGTACTGTAAGATAGAACACTAATTCACCGTGGGTATTGTGGATCAAACTTGTAATCCTAGCAGTGGTTCTTTTCATGGTAATGAACATGATTTGAACTAGCTAGAGGTAATGTTTGCACAGCTTTGTGAATGTACTAAATGCCACTGAATTACACATGTTAAAATAGTATGTTATAAAAAGTGGCAATGTTTTTAAACATATCAGTATTTCCAAGAATAATTAATTATATTTGAACAGCATTGAAATTATTACTGAAGAATATTTGTTTTAGAAATTATGATACAGGGAAATTTTCATGTTATATGATAGAAGTTCATATTTTATGCATAAAGAACAGATACTAATGTATAGCAAAAAATTTTGAAATTGATATTCTGTTTAACTTGCCACATATTTCTGCTTTATCATTTCTTAAAGGTCTTCTAGAGCAAAATAGAAGAAATTTCAAGCACTCAAAGGTATAAATTGTTAAGTGTACGTACAAATAACAGGTGATGGTGAAGATTTTGTATACAAACAGTATGAATCTAATTATATTTAAAGTGAAAGGTGTGTGGATGCATGTGGAGGTGTGTATATGTATTTATATCCATATATAAATTTCTAAAAGCCTTATGTTTTTCATCTTGGTCATAGTAAGTATTTGAATATGATATTTTTGGTCAATATGTTCATATCTGTATATACTCAGACATTAATGAAAGATTATAGTTGCATGTGATTTGTGTGAATGAATACATCTATCTTAAAGTTTTATTAGGCTGTATATGTAGGTGACTGAATATGAGAGATGCCTATTTCACCTATCATGTAATGAATTTTGCTTTTTTCCTTATAGTTTTTAAACATAAAACTTTAAGATAAAAGGGTAAAATTTGAGAAGAACAAAAAAGTCAAATTTTCTGAAGTATGTATATGTAGTATACATTTGTATAATATATATATGTGTATCTATAGGTAGGTTTTTAGAGATAAAGAGTAACAAGTAAGAATTTAATGTTTTTAATGACTAATCCAATCCAGAAGCTGCTTGGAAATATTTTTTTCTAAAATCCAGATTTTGAGACCAGGCACAGTGGCTCACACCTGTAATCCTAGGACTCTGGGAGGCCAAGGCAGGTGGATTATCTCTGCTAAAAATACAAAAACTAGTTGGTGGGTGCCTGTAGTCCCAGTTACTCAGGAGGCTGAGGCAAGAGGATGGCTTGAGTCCAAGAGTTTGAGGTTGCTGTGAGCTATGACTCCATGGCACTCAACCTAGGGCAATAGAGTGAAACTCTGTCTCAAGAAAAAAAAATAAAATCCAGATTTTGAAATTTTTTTATGATGTCAAAAACTTCCCAGAAATCAGATATGAAAATGTGGTTTTAAAGCAAGATGCATAACTAAATTTAATTTAAATGTAACATTATTGTGGTATCATACTGAATATATAGAACTTACGGAACAGGTTATCAGTGTTTAGTGCAAAGTTTTATGACATTATTTTTCTTTTGATCAGCATACGGTTATTTTCTGAATCCTTTGCCATCTCTATGTCTTAGTTACTAATGAGAAAATATAAGAATGATCCTGAACTGAAAAACTGTAACCCACATACAAAGTCATAGGTAGGACACAGTTGTAGGTCATTTAATTATATGGGAAAATGCTTGTATTCCACTGTTAAATGATGAGACTGTGAGACGAAATCCTGTGATTCATCTGATTGGAATTCATAGTCATTTCAGTACTTGTATGAAGTCAAATAGAGCATTGTAAAGCATTCAGTCAGGGGCACTATTTGGATCCTTATCTTAGAGCCCCACCAAATTGCTGCCTCCTATTAAACACACAAGGCCTAGTGCCTAAGTAAGAATATGGAATAAAACTGCCAGGGAACATGGTGAGTAAGTCAAGACCAGAACTGTGTGACCTAGTTCCTAGATTTGTTCTTCTCTAAGCCTTTAGCCATAAGCATTTAATTTACTCTCTTAAGTATGGATCCTTGAAATTTGTCCCAATACCACAGGACAATTTGCTAGCATAATAAAACACTGGAGATACAATGCTGAGTGAAGAAAAACAAAAATGGGAAGATTGGTTGTGTGGAAACTGAATTCTGGAAAAGAGAAGATGTCTGATGAGGGTGCATGGCTTACATCTCAGTTTGATATCAAATGAAAACCAAAAGCAAAATCTTAAGAGTGGAACAAGTTTCCACAAATTGAGCAAAATACAAGGTAACCATAGTTTCTGGTGCCTTTGTCTCTCTTGTGGCGTTTTTTCAAACTGGACGGGGCGGGAGAAGAGCTCCTCGAGCAAAAGTAGTTGCTTTTTCTCGAACAATACTGCCATCATGAGGAAGTAGTTTCATGAAGTCCTAAGCCTAGAGAATTATCCTCCACGCAAGTCCTAGCAGTTGAGGAAGGAAGGCCCTGAGGGAAGCTGAACAGGCTATAGTCCCAAGTTTGGCTTTGCGATATTTTTCACTGAAGCCTGGCGGGAGCAATGGACAAATGAGGTCTTGGTGAAGTATTTGGTGAGTGAGGGACCAGGACTGAACCCGTAGCTTCCAGGAAGTCCCAACACAGGAAGTAAAGTGGCGTGGGGCCTCAGTTTGTTCACAGTGTGGGCAATACTAGATGAAGCCACGAATAGCCAAAGGCAGACCCTAGAGCATTTAGCCTATGAATATGTCCTGTGGAGTTTTAGGCAGCCAGATTGCCCTTTTGCTGTGGGGCTGAAGCATTTACAGTAGTGGTGTCAGAGCACAATAGACAGTCCAACTATAGGTGCCATCTTTCTGTAGCCAGTGTCATTTATAGATAAACCAAAATACTAGACCTTTATTGCCTAGGTGTATAACCTGTGGCCCGTAGGCCACATGCCAATGGGGACGTTTTTGCTTATCTGTGGTGTAGGATATAACAAAAAGTATGCGTGGACTTTTTTTTTCTTTCAAATCAGCTTTCATTAGTGTTAGTGCATTTAATGTGTGGCCCAAGACAACTGAATCTAGACATGTTAGTTATTCTAGGCTTAGAATTCCTTAGACTAAAAAACACTGTATTCATCCCTTGCTGACTATCTTCAATAAAGGCCATGTAACTGGGCAGTGGATGACAGCCTGGCAAGAAAATCATACCTAGCTGAGTCCCAGTGGTAGTACCAAGGAGGATGCTTGATTTCCTTTCAAGGAGGGAGACTGTGGACGGGCAATGATAATTGGCTACATTAGGTAGTACCTTCAACACTTGCAGTCTTAAGTCCATTCTCTGCCCTAATCAGCAGCCTTTGTCTGCCTCTGGTTTAGGGAGAAAAGCAAACTACCGAACCTTGAGGATCAAACTGTATTTAAGTTTGCAAACACCAGGTAAGAGAAATAACTATGTAAAGTGTGTTTTATTCTAATTCTAACATATGTGATAACCTTAAACCAAACATACACGTGTTCTAAAGAAACAATATGCACATTGTAATGTATCTGTAAAAACTCAAAGAAATAACTGTTTACTTTTCTAAAGCAATGTTTTTGAAAATGTGTTTTCTAGTTTTACCTTTATTTATGATGAAGTCTTGATATTGACAAACGAGGCCTAGTATTGATGACATTTGTGTGAATTTAGGCTCTTCAAAGCTTTGTTAAACACATACCTGATCTGGTCTGAAAAGCAATGTACACATTAATCCAATTTATATATAGATTTATTTTTGAGTGAAATGAAAAATGTACATATTGAAAGTTGTGTATGGAAATATTCAAAAGTTTATCAGTTGCTTTGTTAAATTTTATGGTAGTGCTTTTCTTCTTGATCAGCACAAACATTTTACTGAATCCTTGGTAAGCTCTCTTGTTTAACTTTCCAGTGAAAGAATACTTGAAGCCTTATATCTTAAAGATGAAATAACACACACAGACACCATTAAGTCATAGGAAATAGTTGAGGAATATTTAATGGCATGGCAAAATGCTGTGTTCTGATGTTAAATGACGAGACCACGAGTAACTTCTGATAAGGACTGATATATAAATAACTATGACTATCACGCCATGTGGAGCACATATGGCATACAGTAATGACAGCTATCTGGTCCCTTCTCTTATGGCTTATGCCAAATTATTGCCTACAATTCAACATAGAAGGTTAGAAGGCCTCCTTGCTTTTCTAAGAGGAGAGCTAGGTCAGAGACCATTGGGATTTTTGGATTGTTTCCTAGAGAAGATCTCAAAGCTTCAAGCAATTTCCTCCGTTTCCTGCCTTCATTGACTGAATCTATCACTTGAAGGAGATTATTTGATGCCATGGGAAAGTGCTAGACATGTAATTCTGAGTGAAGTAAATCACGTCCTTATGGACAAGGAAAAGAGGAAATTTAAGTTGGTTTTAGTTTGATTATTAGTTTGGTTTCAGATGGGAAATAAATGCACAACAACGTGAGCTGCTGGATGTCCCAAATGGAACAAATGCTAGACACCCATGTTTCCTGGCGCCTTTTTCTCTGGGTGGTGTTTTTTAAAGAAAGGCTAGAGAAGAGGGGTCCAAGACAGGGCTTCTGACCTATTTGGAACTCTACTGCCATCGTGCGGAAATAGTTTGAAAACATTCTACGCCATTACAGCCTCTTTGGAGGACGATCTGGTTTGGAAATGTGAAAGAAACTTGGGTCCAAAACTAGGCCTCCTGGCTTTTTCATCTAATGCCTCAAGAGACACCTGGCTATTGGCTGTGTCTTGGTGTAGAACCTGGAGCCTGAAGGTTCTGATGCCAAATGCTCTGAACTTCCCTGTCGTCCTTCTCTGTCCTTCCCGTGCTTGGAAACTGCAGCGACAAGAACCCAAAGCCCCATAGCAAAATGACATAGCATGAAAGCCTGCTAATTCTTGCTCCAAGGTACAGATATGTAAGACAAATACTCACAGAAGCCACCATTTTCCCCTAAGAGGGTTTCTCGAGTTCTGCTCAGACCAGGAGGAACCGAGGCTCCGCCCCACGACTTCTCCTGGAAGGACGTCCTGACAGCTGCAGGTGCACTCTGGGCCCCACACTCTCCAGGTTCCAGGCCAAGATACTGCAAGAGTCCTGGTCTCTCATAAAGCTTTAGAGGAGAAGGCAAAGCAGCCCATCTTGGATCCCATATCTCTTTCACCTCCTTCACCAAATGAAGCCGTAATGAAGGAGCAAGCGGTAATGGCGGAGGGTGTACGAACCGATATCCTCACGATGGCAGTAGTGCTCCACGGAACTGTTCTAAGCCTTCCTCTCCCGCCCTTCCTGTTAGAAAAAACGCCACCCAGAGACAAAGGCTCCAGGAAACATGGCTGCTTTGAATCTTGCTCAGGTTTTGGGGGTATCCTGTCCATACTGTTTTACATTGCTTTCATTTTCCATCTGAAACCACGAATTGAGGACTGGAACCACCCACCCTTATGAGAAATCTTGCTCATTCAGAAATTAAATTTCCACGTGACCTTGTTCATACAGTACTACTTTCATTCTGTACAGTTCTGTTCAACATTCTAAGCCTCCGCTTGGCACCTATGGCTCAAGCAGCTAAGGCACCAGCCACATACACCTGAGCTGGCGGGTTCGAATCCAGCCCAGGCCCGCCAAACAACAATGATGGCTGCAACCAAAAAATAGCCGAGCGTTGTGGCGGGCCCCTGTAGTCCCAGCTACTTGGGAGGTGGAGGCAGGAGACTCGCTTGAGCCCAGGAGTTGGAGGTTGCTGTGAGCTGTGATGTCATGGCACTCTACCCAGGGGGACAGCTTGAGGCTCTGTCTCAAAAAAAAAAAAAAAATTCTAAGCCTCGTATTTTCTCATAGTATCAAATTTTCTACTGGAATGTATAAGTTGAGGTATCCAAGCTTAAGAGAAGAAAATGCTGGAAGTTTAAGGCCTCAAAGAGGGCATCTCCAGGCACCCTACTTATCTCTGAAGCTCTCGAGAGTCTGCTTTCATTTTAAGTTCTAGAACTAATACCTTGGTTGTCCTTTTCTAAGCAAAGCACACACTTTTAAAAAATGAGGTTGAAGCTGTTGATCTCACTTAAAATTTCAGCAGAAGCACCTTCAAATATCATAAATAGCTTTCTACTCCTTCCATATCCTGCTTTTTTCCTTTATTTTTGTTGATCTATGTTACCTTCTTTTTTATAGATTCAGAAAATGACCGAATAGTCTATGCTAATGGAAAAAACTCCCAAAGTCTGTGAAACAATTTAAAGAGGTTTATTCTTTTTTTTTTTTATTGAATGATAACTATGTGCATTAATGCAATTCTGGGGTACAGTGTGGTGTTTTCACATACAACTTGAAACATTTCCATCAAACTGGTTAACATAGCCTCATGTCATTTACTTAGTTATTGTGTTAAAATGTTCATATTCTACTCTTAGAAAGATTCACTTGTACCCTTGTAAGATAAACCACAGAAGTGATCCCTCCAATCCCCCTCCCTACACCCATTCTCCCTTCTGCCCTTCCCCTTCCTCTCTCCCTCCCTCTTCCCCTTTCCCTCCCCCCCTCCTCCCCGAATACATCTATTTTCAAAATGGGTTGAAACATCTTGCTGAGAAGCCATAGTCTTTACATTGCTAAAAACAAACCTGCTTGATTTTGTGTTTCCAAACTTTATATCAAATATCCAAGGCACACACTTCACAAGAAATATAAAGAACATTCCCCCTTACTCAGAATCCATGTTACCCTTACCACCTACATTCTTCTGAAAAGATAGAATCAATGGAATCTTTGAAATGAATTAACAAAACTTTCAGAAACGCTTGAGCTTCCCCAATCAAAGGTACTCCCACCTGCCCTAATGACAGCACAGTTCACTCCCTTAAGGACACATAGTTTATATCCTCTATGACCTGGTAACTGGAAGGTCTATGTATTTCAGGATTTTACCTGTGATGCTCTACTCTGCACCACTGCACACAGAGACAGCAAAATATTGTAAGAGACTCATATAATACCCCCAGTTCTATTACCAATAGGTTAGGTCACATTCTTCAAACATCTTATTAAACAGCTTCTTTATAATATTCAACCATGAGATTTTACCTGTTGGAAGATACATCAAGAAAAACTGCTTTTGATTCGCATGAAAAGGGATCTTATCAGATACTGTTAATAATAAGTACGGAATTAAAACTCACTGAAGTAAATCCACAACGAAAGAAGTCATTCAAAATCAACAAAATTAGGAGCCTATTTTAATGGGGACCTCAAACTGATAATTCTCAGAGATTCTCTAGAAGCAACTGATCTTCACCGTCAACTGACAACTTCAGACAACAGCTTCTACCAAGATCTTGTATCAAAATCCCTATCTCATTTCTATTTTGATCTTCATCTACTTAATTACAGTCATTCTTCTCATTTTCTACAAACCCTTGGTTGTTACTCACCCACGTGGCCTTTTTTCTTTTGTTCTTATTGTAATTGTTAGATCAGAGTATAATCATGTTCTAACACTAATTCACATTATCCCAAATAGCAGCCCTCGCGCTTGCTGATTGCGGGATATGCCACCCCTCACCAGACCACCAGGATAAAAAAAAACCTTTGGAAAATTCCAGGCTCATCAAATGAGACCATAGGGAATTGTCACCAACAGCATTTCCATTTATACTTACGTGGACAAATGGTCCTAAGCAAATAAAACTGTGACTTTGCTAGTGTCCCTCTCTCACAGAAAAAGAACCGTTGCTACAATCTACTAATCAAACTGTGGGTAATTACAGATTTGAATGTGATGACCTTTCTAGGATGATGAGTCAATTAGTGGCCCCCTGGAGAGCATAAGAGAAATTCAAATGTGTAACCCAACTGATGAAAGGTCTTGGTTCCAACCTCATGTCATGCACAATCCCTTTTTTTCTGGATCCTCATGTGTTCCTACCAGACAGTACTTCATTTGTGGTCAGATGGCTAGTCTTGCTTCCCTCATACACACACATCTCATGTACTCTAGGAATAGTATTACAAATCTTAATGGTAAACAGACACCCTAACTCTAGGAATCATCAAGGCTGAAAATTTCAATTTGGATGTGAGCAGCAATATGAGGCTGCCCCTTGATTATTCAGGCACTTGAATGAATTATTGATTCGTTGTTTATGCAAACAAAGCCTTTCCAATAGTGGGAATCATGCAAATGAAAGACTATAAATATATATTAGCAATGCTGGCAGAAATCATAAATGTTACTACCTCTACCCTCCATGGAATACAGATCCACCGCAACACTCTGGCGAGAGTAGTGTGGGACAACTGCATCATTCTGGATTTCTTGTTCACTAGTTCTGCTGGTGTCACTGCCATTGTTAATACTTCTTGTCATACTTGGAGCAATGAAACAAATAAGGTCAAAAGTTTATGGCAGCTTGAGGAAAATGCTACTTGGTCCTCATGATGTGTGAGATGTGTTCTTTTGACCTGATTTGGAGAATTCAGGTAATTTGACTATTGTTTTTGATTTTATCATAGTGATCATGATGTTGGTGCATTGAATTATGTCCAGAGTCTTTTTTTAATTTAACATTGATTTATTCCTTTTGAGAGTTTGCCAAATATTGTACAAGGATAGATTATTAAGCCTAAATGATTAAGGAAGAACAATGGTTTGTTTCAGTCAACACTTGTTTATTAGTATTATTTAATTTTTTATTTTAATTATTATGAATACATAATGTGTGTGTGTATATATATAGGGTGCAAGCAATGTTTTGATATAAGCATACAATGTGTAATAATAAAATAAGGGCAATTAGGATACTCATCACCTCAAGAATGTATCATTTCTTTGTGTTAGGGACATTCTAATGATACTCTTAGTTCTCTTAAAGTATACGATGTCTTTTTTTTTTATAAATTTTTTTTATTTTTGCTTTCAACTTATCTTACTTTGAAGTTTTTTTTTTTAAATTTTTATTTATTTATTTATTTATTTATTTTTACTTCTTCCTCCTGTAGTGTTCTCTTGCCCCCCATGTAGCTGGGATCACAAGGTCTGACTGTCTTGTTGTTGTTGTTGTAGAGACGGGGTCTCACTCTGGCTCACTCTGCCTCAGGCTGGTATTCAGCTGGTCTCGAACCTCTGAGCACAGGTGATCCACCCACCTCAGCCTCCCACAATGCTGGGACTACAGTTGTAAGCCACCACGCCTAGCCAGTATACGATGTCTTATTGTGGATAATTGTCACTCTGTTGTGCTATCAAATATTAGATCTTGTTAATCCTATCTAACTATATTTTTCTACCCATTAGCCATGCCACTTTATCTCCCATTCTCTGCTACTTTTCCCAGCCTCTGGTGACCATTATTATACTCTCTGTCTTTATTTATTTATTTACCACTTTTGGCTGGGGCTGGGTTTGAACCCACCACCTCTGGCATATGGGACCCGTCCCCTACCATTTTGAGCCACAGATGCTGCCCTACTCTCTGTCTTTATAAGATCGATTGTTTTCATTTTTAGCTTGCCCATATGAAGAACATGTGAGATTTGACATTCTTTGCCTGGCTTATTTCACTTCACATAGTATTTTCCAAATCCATCTATGTTGTTGCAAATGTCAGGATTTCATTCTTTTTATGGCTGATTAATATTCTATTGTGGATATATACATTTTCTTTATCCGTGCATCTGTTGATGGACACTTAGGTTGATTCCAAATCTTAGCTGTTGTGAACAGTGCTGCAGTAAGCATGAGAGTGCAGGTAACTTTTCTATATACTAATGTCCTTTCTTTTGTATATATACCTAGCCATGAAATTGCTAGGCCATATGGTAATTCTGTGTTGAGTTTTTGAGGAATCCCCATACCATTATCTGTAGTGATTGCATTAATATACATTCCCACCAACCGTGTACAACTGTCACCCTTTCTCCACATCATCACCAGCATTCATTATTGCCTGTCATTTGGATCAAAGCCATTTTAACTGGGTGAGCTGTTTGTGCTCCTCATATACCCTTGTTATTAATGTCTTGTCAGATGGATAGTCTACAAATATTCCCTCCCATTCAATGGGTGGTCTCTTCATTTTCTTCATTGGAAATTTCAATTTGGAAGTGAGGCCACCCTTGATTATTCAGACACTTGGAGAAATTATTGATTCCCTTTGGAATCCATAATTATTGATTATTAATTTCCTTTGCCAATCAGAAGCTGTTTAGCTTGATGTGATCCTACTTGTCCATTTTTGCATAGGTTACCTAAAGTCTTCTACTTGGCTGCTCTTTCATCAGATGATCACAATGGTAATACAACAAAAGAGAGTTAGAAGTTCTTGTGATACAATTGACTGTGGAGACAAGTGAGGAATCATCAAGCAGTGAACACAGAGATCTCTTTTCTTAGCCTTTGGTAAAGGACAGAATGACCAGAAGAGGAGACTGGGAGTGAGAATATACAAAGAGACAACTTCTGTGAGGGTATATGATCCACAACTTCTGTAGTAATTAGCCCCAAATATTCAGGATTTGGATAATAAAGGCCAGTTTCCCTCCTTTCATTCTCATTTTCAGCTCAGAACTAACCAGAGAATGACAAATATGCTCCCAAACCAGTTGCATCAGATGGTCTAGTTTTCCAGCTTTCCTAGACCAACAACTTCCAATGAGAAGACATTTGAAGTTTTTCCTTTTCTTTTTCTTTTTTTCATTATAAAGCTTGCCCAGTCCCCTGTCTGCCTTCAGGTCTCTGGCAAGTGCAAGTGATAGTGGCTGTTCCCATGCTATTATCAGATTCAAATAGCTAATAAATATTCTCTACTTGTTCTCATTTGGGGGTCTTCATTTATTATGGTGGCAACCTTCAAATTCCTATCTTTGTCACATAGAAGAGATGTTAGGTGAACAGAGAAGAAATGGGCCTAAGGAAAGGAAAGTGTGTTGTGTTTCTGGGTCATTGTAACAATGTTCTAACATTTATAGTTACTCACAGGCACATTATACAGTGCTGTATAGGAGATGAGGAAAAAGTTTAAAGCAGAGGCTCAATGATCATAATGAATGATTTAGAGTTTTGGAGAGCATTTTACTAAATGGTTTAATTCAAATGTAAGCTTCCCATACATTTACATTGTAATTCTATGATGGATTTAGGGTATATCTGATACTACTTAAAAGAGGAAATTGAATATGTGAAAGAACATTGTTGCAATGAAGCAATAATTTTTTGGGGACCATATTGCTAAAAGTTGCTTCCCTAATTTTAAATCCGAAGCCACAGAGCACAGCACACAGTAATGAGTCCTTCAAACTGACATAAAGAAATTTTGTGGTTCATTACAGGCTAGAGAGTCCAGACATGCGGGCCCCTTACTACTTTTGAGGACATGTTCAAAGGCAACTCGACCATTTCTTTACTAATAAGATACAGAATAGTGGCATGGAGCTTCATCATAATTATCTAAGCAGTTTTAGATTGCTTGACATATATAGAAAAGGTAATAAGACACGAATTTAATGACCACATTTTATGAACAGTAAAAACTCCCTGCCAGCATTCTCCTTTCATGTGTAAATTTCAGGATTGTACTTAACGTGACTTTTTGGAGATTTCCAAGCTATCCCTACGCCCCATCTGGATAGCACCTCTTTTTTGCAGTTCAGAGTATCACAATTGCTGCAAAAAAAGGAATCCTAGCGTCAGACTCCTGCAATTCATTTGCTGGCTCATTGGTGACTTCGGAGTGCTGTAAGCTGAAACTGTTTCAACAACTGATACAGTTTGGGAAGGGTCAGACTCAACTGTGGTGATGGAAGTGAAATTGGCCTTTCCAGTCTCAGGAGAGGCCTCACTCTGAAAAATATTTATTCATTCTTTTTTTACATGTACCCAGTATTCACTCTTTTAAGAAAGTTCAATGAGCTGCTAATAACTACTGAGTACTGAGGAAGCTCTAAATGATGATATAACCATACAGAACCCAGGCTCATCATAAGAGGATGCTACTAAACTATGTTTAATTGGCAAAGTACAAAAATAAAATAAAATACAAATCTATATCTCACTAGCTTCATTTCCTTAACAACTTTATGAAAGGAAACAAGTGTCTGGGATTGAATAACCAAGAGAAAGAAACAGAAATGCCTAAACTTAGGACATTTTGCAAAGTTGGCATAAAAAGAGAAAGAGAAAAACACATTAAAGATTTGGAGTCAGATTCTGTCCAGGGACTCTTCAATAAGTCAAGGGAGAGATAGATACCAGGAATACATTTTAAAATACAGAAAACTTAAACTATTTAAACATCAATGGTATTGAAAGAGTTAAAAATATACCATTCTGATATATTGACTATCTTGAGTTAAAGGCACTTGAAAAGCAGCAGGTGCAAAAACTCTGACCATCATTCTATTTCTTAAAAGCAGTTGATGACATTCCTGTGTGAATGATGCCCCCTATACTACAAGAAAAGCAACATTTTTATCCTCAAAGACAGGAAACTGAGACAGAGTTCTGTACAGATCTTGTTAAAATAACACTTATGTTTTAACTTTCTCAACAGTATTCACTTGGTTCTTCATAACTATTTTTTGTCTTTGTAACTGACTTTGTTTTTTGAGTCCTCATTTTCTTTTGAGGGTTCCTATGCCCTCTTCTTCTATGATTGCTTTCCATTCTCTTTTTCTCTCTTCCTTCCTTTTTGGGTCCTTTTTCCTAAGTAAAACTATCCTCCAAGCTGTTCTCCACCATGTCCAGCCCAGGACTGTAGATACAGCAGATATACCCTCTTTGATTGCAAGTAGATACTAATTCAATACGTTAAGAAGACCTACACATTTCTTAGAAGCAATCAGAAATACATGTTTTACAACAAAGCATCTCATGATTGGTACGATAGCAGTGATATAGAAAGACCACAACTGATGGGATGTTTTAAAACATACTTCCCCTATTTTGATACTTTAAAATTGATTTAATAAATGGGAGAAGAGTGTTAAGAAGATAGATAACTATACTATAGTGTGATCAGCTGATCCTTGGAGGGCAGAACGTCTTAACTGTTACAGGAAACACAGTGGAGCAAGATGACTGATTAAAAACCTCGGCAATTTTAAACACTCAATTCAACAACTATCTTTCAAGCCACTACCTTCAGAAGAAGCAGAAATCAAATGAGTGACCATACTATCTGGTTTTAATATGATGTCAAGGAAAGAGGCACTGAAGGTAGCAGAAAAGACAATTTGCATTGCCCATGCCACCCCCACCACCACCTCCCGACAGTGCCATGAGAATCTGTGTGCCTGTGAGAGTAAAGTGACTTGGGGGTATTGCACTGAAACTTGTGGCTGCCCTGGCACAAGGGAACCTAACATGGTAAGAATTCTGCCAGTGCTCACTGGAAGGAGATTTTGAGGAGCCAGACCAGAAGAAAATCCACTCTAAAGCCCAAGTTCTCCTTAGCACCCCCAGCAGGAACAAAAGAGCAGCCTGGAGCACAGAATGAATTCACAAGGCAGTTGTTCCACAAAACCTGTGTAATTTCTGTGGCTGTTCTGGCTCAGAGCTAGTGGACTGGGGGTGCACATGATGTACTGAGAACTGGGCAGATGTGACCGAGCCAGTGCCTGTGTCACCCCTCCCCCAACTCCAGGCAGCACAGCTCAGGGAGAATCTTCTTCCACTTAAGGAAAGGAAGGGAAGAGCTCAGAACACTCTGTTTTGCAACTTGGGTACCAGCTTGGCCAGAGTAAAAAATGTACCAACCAGAGTCCTGAGGCCCCCAAGTTCATTCCTTAGTTCCTGGATGGTGTCTCTAGACCCACTGTGGGCCAGAGGAAACACGCTGCCCTGAAGGGAAGGACCCAGGCCTAGAAGGATTCCCCATCTGCTGAGTAAAGATGGGCTTCAATACACATAGAGGTAGCCAGGCCACAAGCACCACTGACTTTGGATGAGAGGAGGCTGGCTTCAGGTGACCACATGCAGGTGGCCATGGGGGAGTGCCCATGTCACTTCTCCCCCAAATTGAGCAGCTCAGCACAGAGAGTAAGGGAAGGGAGTGAAATGCTTTGCCTGATAATCCAGGGAATTCTCTCATACTTTATCCAAGTCCAGCAAGGCAGTACCACCATTAGTCTGCAAGAGTCCTAGTGTTACTGGATTTGGGGCACCCCCAGTGCTGATATGGCTACAGTGACCAAATGTAGATCACAACACACAATTTCCTTTGAGTATCTAAAAGCCTTCTCAAGAAAGACAGGTTCAAACAAGCCCAGAGTGTGAAAATTAAAATAAATACCTATCTCTTCAATGCCTAGACATCAATGAATATCCATAAGCATCAAGTACCTCCCGGAAGACATGACCTCATCAAGCAAACTAAACAGGGCACATGTGACCAGTCTCAGAGTGATGGGACAGGTGACTTTTCAGACAAAGGATTGAAATAACCATCCTGAAAAGCTCAGTGAACTTCAAGACAACACAAAGAAGGGATGTAGAAGTGTATCAGGGAAATTTAACAGAGAGATTGAAAAATAATTAAACAAAAAAATCAAGAAGAAAATCTAGAGCTTAAGAACACAATTAAAAAACTGAGATATGCATCAGAGTCTCTCAACAGCAACATTGACCAAGTAGAAGAAAGAATTACTGATTTTGAAAACAAGCTATTTGAAAATACACAGTCAGAAGAGAGAAAAGAAAAAAAAAATGGAGCACACCTACAAGATCAAGAAAATCATCTCAAAAGGGTAAATCTAAGAGTTACTGGCTTAAAGAGAAGGCAGTGAGAGAGATTAGGGTAGAAAGTTTATTCAAGGGAAACAAGAAAGAAACTGAGGTTAAAAAACAAACAAAACTGCCACACAAGGTCTCTTGGCATTTGGCGCTATTCTTACTCTCTTCCACACTCCCCTGTGTTGCACAGGCTAGATTAGGAATTGTATTGCTTCTACTATTTAACTATATAGTTCTCCACATAGGGTTTAATTTTATCAATGAACTGTAATCATTAGAAGATTTGGAAAGTAGACCCATTTGTTTTCCTCTAGCAGCAGTCCCAGTTGGGTGGGCTTTGATAGATATGAGAATTGTTGGTTGATTACTTTTTAAACTCCATATTCCTCTGAAGTTATATTTCTACTGCAAAGCATTTATAACATGTGAAGCAATCTCTTGTGTGGCATTTGAATGGCAATAGTCAATACCTGACTCTGAACCACAGTTTCAGTACATATATAAAAATTGGTGATATCAGCCTCCCTCGACTTTCAACCTCCAGCCTGAGCATCTAATTCCCTGCATTAGAGCCCTTCATATTTTAATTATGTAGAATAGTTTCAGTTGAATGAAACCTGATTCATACACAAATTATTAGGAAGTTGAGTAAACCAGGTGACAGAAGAATAAATGTACACAAAACAGAGCAGGTGGCAAAGAACTTTTCAGTGGGATAGAAGAACATGAAAAAGTACAGAAAATTGAAAGTAGATTGTACTTTCTGGAATGTTATCCAGCTAATATGACTGAACCTGAGATGTCAAGAGATAGCCAAAAGTAATATTAGGAGAGTTTAGTCTCAGATCACAGTGGGAGGTAGTGTGATGAATTCTGGGATGTAGAAAGATAACTCTAGATGTATTTATTATAAACCAATTTATCTGATAAGTTATTTTTTAATAATATACAAAAATTAATTTTATGAGCATTCTTTTGAACATAGTACTATGAAAATACAATCTCTGTAACATATTCCTCAATGAAATATATTCCATCTACATATTCAGTGAATGATTTTATAAATATATGAGTCACACTATATATAATATATAAATATAAAACACATTACTATAAATGCATTTTTCAGTATATTCTTACTGAAGACTGTGTAAGTATATACTCAAGTCTGTATCAAAAATATATTTAATATAGTCAACATATTTAGAACTATACTCGCCAATGCCTTGGCCACTAGCTACATGTTGTCACTGAGCACTTAAGATGTGGCTGGCTGATCTGAATTGAGCTGTGCTGAAAGAGGAAAATACATACAAGATTTAGAAGACAATACAGAGAAAATAATGAAAGATTCCTAATGCATAGCTTTTATATTTCAACTACATGTGGAAATAACAATTTTATCAACATGCTACATAATGCTAAATAACAATATTATCAATAATATAAACATTAACATTAATTTTATCTGTCTCTTTTGTTGTTTTTAATGTGACTACAAGAAAATTTTAAATTATTATGTTGCACCATTCTGTGACTCATATTATATTTCTATTGACCAGTACACTTCTAAAACATATATTCATGAATGTATTAATACATATCCTATATATTTATTTATTTATTTTTCTTTTTGAGACAGAGTCTCACTTTGTAGCCCTGGGTGGAGTGCCATGGCATCATTATAGCTCACAGCAACCTTAAACACTTGGGCTCAAACCATCCTGTTGACTTAGCCTCCCCAGGAGCTGGGACTGTAGGTGCCCACTACAATGCTGCCTAATTTTTCTGTTTTTAGTACAGATTGGTCTTGCTCTCACTCAGGATGGTCTCCAACTCCTGAGCTCAAGTGATTCACCTGCCTTGGTCTCCCAGAGTGCTAGGATTATAGGTGTGACCCATCATCCCTGGCCTTTAAATAACATACTTTAAAATAAGCTATTCTATGTTTTATAGTTTTCAACTATATGATCACTCCTTAATTTGAAGAAGAAGACATCCACAGACTATATTCAAGGATAATATTCATGAGGTAAATATTATCATACTCATTAATTCTATCCAAAAGAATTTTTTTAATTATTTATTATCTTTCTTTCCTTATTTTTTCCTAAAACCCTTATCATTACTTGACTTTATATCAATAAATACATGCATATGCATATATGTACATGCATGCTTAAACAAAAACACACGTGAATACACACAGACACACCTATTGTTCATTGAGTTTAAAAATCCTACTTCTCTTCTGATACTTCAAAATAGGAACCTATCTTTTTTATTGACTATTGTAATCTCAGTCTCAGAAGTGTGACTGGCACAGAGTAGGCATTCATCTTCATAGACCATAAGACTTTGTATAATTTAATAATTAGCTAATTGATCATTTGAGAAATTGAACTTTACAGAGAATTAACTTTTGGAATACTGATTTTTGAGGAAATACTTTTTGGTCCACTTCATTACAACCACCAGAAAAAAAAAAATCCTGGAAACTGGGGGATATGGCAGAAAGAATTTTGTATCAGTAGTTCATGCATAAGTTTGGGGGGCCTGGAGGAAGGGAATAGCACTAAGAAGACAAAGCAAGGTATTGCGAGGAAATTTCAGAAGAAGATACTATAGGATGTAGCTCATGATCGATCATGAAATCTGAGCAGCTTTCCCCACATTACCACCTCTGGGGAGCACAGGAAGAGAGAATGTTTTTGGTTTCACACATGCCGAGATGAAGCGATCTTCAAGATATCCAGATGGATGTGTGGTAGACAGTTAGAGGGACAAGTCTGGAGCCAGTGAAGGAGTTTGGAAGGGAGTTCCAGACCATCTGGCTGAGAAAACCTGGAACAATTATCATCCCAGTCAAGTCAAGCAGTGACACTTTTTGCATCTAACTTTCTTTACAAGTGAAATGTGTGCATTATATAAATATTATATTTTAAAACTTATAAAAAGAAAAAGAGAGTATTATACTTTTCTTTTCTTTTTCACAATTGAAAGCCCAAATCAGTAACTTATTTTTAAAGTTAGTAATTTATGATAAAGTTGTTATCTTCTGAGTCACCGGAACGCTATAGAGAAAAATGAACTAATTTATGACTAAAGACATGTGAGCATTTTATCTTCACACAATGGCAAATAACCAAGAATTAATCAAGCAAAAAAAAAGTGTTTTGATTTAATTTAAGGAAATAACAGCTGCCTAGATGAAATAAGCCCAGGACTTTTATTTCATTCAAGTGTAATCCACGAAATAATTTACAGCTGCTTGACCGAGGCAACACGAGAGATGAGTGAATTTTCTCATCTGTTTCGAAGAACTTTATAACAAAAATTAAAAGCTTTTCAAACCTAAGTCTTTTCACAGTGATTCAGTGATAGGTTATATAAGAATTATAAGGCACTTTTTCCCAGCATTGCAATTGGTTTGTTGATTTACATCGATAAAGCTGATTAGGTCAAATGTTTTAAGCAGATGTTATATATTTTGAGTGAATTATTAAAAATAAAGCACATGTTAAGAAAACATATCAAAAATTAGGCAAGTTTAAATCAAATGTGTATGGAAACATTTTTGTTATGTGAGACAGCTATTTTAAGAAAAAAGAGGCAAAGAAAGAAAGGAGAATAAAACATAATTCACTTTGCTGGGACATATTCTGGTTGAGGGATGAGAGAAAGATGTTAAGGTAATGTTTCTGTTGGTTCTCTATTTTTACAATCATTCAAATAAACAGTACAACTTGAAGCTCATAAAGTGCATAAATGAAAATAATCAAGTTCGTAAGAACAAAGTGGTAGAACTCAGAAATTATGGGCTTTGACTTTCTAGATGAACTTTGTTAAAAAAAAATTAAGTTAGAATTGCATTTGGGAAAAAAAAGTCTTACGGAATTTAAATGCTGTGTTGAAGTTTCCATTAGAACAGCACGAGAGAAAGTAGGTTACAGGATTATTTACTCTCCTTGACCACATGAGATTAATAAACAAAGAAAGTGATCAGACCAGTTACGTTTAGGGAAAGATGTTTATATACATTTAAATTTACATATATGCTGTGTATTCCATTGTTAACTGAAAGTAATAAGACACTTCCTGAGATAATGTTTGTTAGCTCCCAGTTCCTGTTTAATTTCTGTGAATGTAACCACCAATAGCCAAATACAAAAGGACCACAAACTTCTGTAAAAATTTATAGGCTAGAATTTGTTTGCTTAGATTGCAAACGAATCACAAGACTGGTACTAATTGAACCCCTCATTATATAAATTGTGAAGACTCTTCTGTTAGGAAGAAAAATTACGACATCTGGGGGTGGTTTTCTCCTTTCAATCTGGAAGAAAATACTAGTTCTAGCAAATTCACATCCAAACACTATCCAAAGCTGCTTTTCTGCATTAGAAGACATCTTCATTTTTCTTAATTTTCGTCCACCACGAATTCAGAGGATTATATTGTATGTGCCAAAAAAAGAATGACGTTTATTTCTGAAATTTTTGCCACTCTGTGAAGGTTTGACAGAGATTAGAGTTTGTGAACAATTCTCTTTCATAATCGGTGGTGCCTGTGGCTCAAAGGAGTAGGGCGCCGGCCCCATATGCCAGAGGTGGTGGGTTCAAACCCAGCCCCGGCCAAAAAAAAGAACTGAAACTCCAGGCATGTGGATTCCTGTGAGGGAAAGGTGGTATAAGCAGTGAAGTGACGACACGTTGTGACCAACACAGAAATCTAGAGGTCAGTGAGCGGTATTAGAGAGCAGATCTGAGGAACAGTAAAGGAGACCACAGATGGGATATCAGCAAAAAGCTGAGAAGTAGATGTGTTCACGAATACAATTGGAAAACAGTGGGAGAAAGTCTAGGTAAAATACTCAGAGTGCAGACACGAGTAAGGCAAGGATGCCACCCATGCAGTTGTGCTAAAATGTCGATTCACCTGGAAGACAAGGCAAATTATTTGTTTTTGCAGGGTAACAGGGAAAAATGTGTAATTTTTTTCAAATATGAAAACCATTGCAAAATCTCGGAAAAGCTCATCATTTTAATTACTAAAATGTATTTATTAAATTCTATCATCCCAAGTTGTGTCTCTGACTAAAGAATCACACAGCAAATATTCCTTGACAGTTAAAGTCACTCTTTGAGAAAGTTCTTCTCATCCCAATGGTTTAGTTACAGAATGACTGCACTCTGTTAGCTAAAGGCATGATATCTACCTCCGCAAGTGATTGATGCATCAAACACTTACTCATGTTACTTCTAATCTAATTGTTGGGCCCTACTTTACATAATTTTTATAGTCCTCCAGGCTCTGGGCTAAATAATGTCCTATATTGAGAAATTCCTATGTGAACTCTACTAATTTATTGATTGCTGGTGAATTTTGACCATAAACTTTATAATTATACCCTGAACCATATTTGATGAAATTCTGATTCTTGATCCAGACCGCAAGTATTAATTGAACTCATTTTGATGAGCGTTTCTTTCATTAGGTTTTTTGAAATGCTAATTCTAAAACGTCTTTGGAAAGAGCATGTTAGATTTACACACTAATTGCTACAGACCCAATTCTAGCAGTTTAGACCACACTCTAAACTTGTCTTTAGTAAAGTTGACTCTGCCTAACGTCAGTCTACTTTATATACATGACGCAAACACACAAATCTAAAATAGCATGGTATTAATAAATTTAAATTCAGGATTCATTGTTAGTTTATTTTTTCTTAGATCTCACATTTAACAAGGCTTGGCTGAGGGACATCTTCCACCCACCATTCCTCTTTTTTCCCCTTGTCTTTTGCCTTCATATTTGATTAAGTCATAAGCTTGGATAGTATCCTTCATTTATTAAACCCTTGACCTTGTATATTCTTTTGCTCTAACTATCCTCCATGTGTACTTCACTCTTTTCTCTTTCATCTCCCCATGGATGTTTAAATAACATGGGAATTATGGAAAAATTAAACTTATATTTATAAAAGATAAACTGAACTTTGTGCTATTGATACTGATATTTCCCATCATGTAACGTTCTCAGTGAAACAAATTTTCACCAACTAAATGTCCATTAAAAAGTTAAAAAAAAAAAAAGGGCAGCGCCTGTGGCTCAAAGGAGTAGGGCGCAGACTCCATATACCAGAGGTGGCAGGTTCAAACCCTGCCCCGGCCAAAAAAAAAAAAAAAAAAGGAGGGGGGGAGTATACCATTATGCTAGTCACATTTGTTAGGTTTCTAAATCCAATATGGTTAATCCAAGAAATGACATGAAGAATCATAACTATCCTTTTTCTCTCCTTTCCCAGCTCCTTTTATTTCAGCTGTATGCTCAGCCCTCTGAAATAAATAAAATAAAGAATCAAATTTGGAGAAAAATTCAAAAGAAGACCCCAGCTGGCCATATGCTAAAATTGCTGTTGATGTATTTCGGCCAAGGTTGCTGACTCAGTCACCCTTGTGGTGTACCACAGGCGAGAAGCAGACCCATGACAGACCTTTCCCATCTCGGAGATGCAAGCCACATGCCACAAGATGTTGCCACCCTGTCTGACACGTTGTAAATCCGTTCCCATCCTGTGCTGCTTTCTTGGAATTCACATGCTGTTCTCATCCTTTACACTTCCAGCCGCAAAACATCGCCACCCCAAATAAAATATTACAAGACTATTTTCAATTTTGTTTCATTTTCTTAGGTAGTTGCCTCTGTGGAACTCTTCCTGAATATCATGTTATGCAGCGTGATGTCGCCTCAGAACCTCGTCTCATTTCCTACATTAGATACATTTTTGGAGTTTCCTACAAATGGGTGATAAAAGAAAAATAAAAAGCATAAAGATATACTAATTAATCATACGGTGAGCTCCTTTCCCACAGCAGTCCTTGCCTCTTTCTGTACTTTGAGCGAGCTGAGAATGTCAGGGTCCTCAGGCCTCTGTATTTGCCATCTCCTCACCTTGGAAGTTCTTCCCCCAGAGACCCCAAACTGTGCTCTCTCTTCCGTCACTCGTCTCTGCTCAAATATCGCTTTCTAAGAAAGGTTTCCTTGACTATTCTAAGAGTGTATCTACTACCATTGTTTACCCTGCTGTCTTTCTTTCTTATCTCTGCAATTACACAATTTATTAGTTGTTCATCCTTTATTCATTAATAAATTGCCTATTTGCTATCTTAGGACCATTCCTGGAACATTGATGTTCACTAGTAACATATTGAATGACCGAGTGACTAAATTATCTCAACACCATGATATACATGTCATTATTATCTCCACTTTATAGGTAGGGGGAATAATAAATAAGGTCCCTTAGAAAGTCTAAAGAATTTCCTCAAGGCACAGAAGTATTGAAGGGATTAGAGGGGAATTGAAGCCTATATATATATATATATGTATATATACCTGAAAATATCTTCAATATATGATTTCTCAAATTAGTAGTTGTATAACTTAATATATTATTTGCCTTCTATGTTCCAATAAGCTCATATCTACTTATCTCCATGTATAAGACACTACTCCTCATGTCAAATTTTCAGAGGAAAACTATCATTTGTTGAGTGTTTACTAATGAGTCTTTTAGGTGCCATAGGGACTGAATATTTGTGTCCTCCCAAAATTCATATCAAATTGCTAACCCCTAGTGATAGTATAAGGAGGTAAAGCCATTAGAAATAATTAGGTCATGAGGGTGGAATACGTATGGATACTCCTTTCCACCATGTAAAGATACAATGAAGGGATGGTCATCTACAAGGAGGAAGGGTCCTCAGCAGAACCCAACCATGCTGGCAGTCTGATCTCAGACTTCCAGCTTCCAGAACGGCAAGAAGCAAATCTCTGTCTGCCTGTGGCACTTTGCTATAGCAGCCAAATTGACTAAGAGCTTTCCAATATTAGACCTCATTTTGTCCCAATGACAGCATCTAAGGCAGTTGTCAATCATCGGTGATTCTTCCCCCATCTACTGCAAGGGGACATTGGAACAATGTGTGGAGCTACCTTTTGCTGTCATAACTAGGAGTGGGAATGGGAAGTGGGAATATGTCCAGACATGAGGGGATCTAGTTGGTAGAGGCCAGCCCCCCATAACTATGAATTATCCAGCCACAATAATGCTGGGGTTGAGAACCACTGCTGTTCAGGTTGTTGAATACTCTACTTACTGTATCCCAGGCAGGTACTATACATGAATTAAATGGGTAGCTTTAGGAAAATGGAGATTCTTGGCTGGGGATTGGACAGCTTTTGAAGGAGCTTCATGTGTGGGGCAGACAACAGTGGAGGCCGAGTTTAGTCTATGGGACCTGACATTTGAGTTGGAGAGTTTTGTTTGATTCCATTACACTGCTAATGTGTGGTACAGCCTGCATCTGAACACTAAGGCATGGTTCTTCCAACCACAGCATGGCAGCGCTGATTAATTCCACCTTCCACAGAGATGACTTGGTCTGTCCTGGCTACTCTACTTGTTCCTTAACACCAGTCTCAGTATTTCATCACGTACCCCACCCAAGTGATATCTAGCTAATGGAAATTGAATGAGAAATTTCATAGCTCTATGGAAGAGACAGTTAAATTGAACTTTGTGCAGCAAAACTTCCCCCCAGTCACCTTTGAGCATCTTGGCTCTTTCCCTAATTTTGTTCCTGCAGCTGCTCCGTGTCTTGCATCTCATCTCTGTTGCTCATTATCTCCTGTCTTTCCTAACTATGGTCTCGTCTCCAGGCCTTTTGAAGTAAAACTAAACTCACTTTGTTTGCATTCCCGCTAAACACTGTGAATAATAAAACAAAGATCTCACCTTGAAATTTATCTTCCGACCATATATAAGAAAGTAAACAAGAGGAAAAGAGAAGTAAATTTTACTATGATGAGCACGTCTGTGTCAGGACGACTCTAAGACAGCCCCATGATCCTGACATTCTGGTATTTATGCCAATGTGTAATGCTGTCCTGTTGAAAGTCATCTGTACAGTGACTTGGCTTCTAACTAGGCGAATGCTGTCAAGTGGATGGGACTTCACTCCAGGGACTGGGTTATGGGAGACTGTGACTTCCATTTTTCTAGCATGCTTTCTCCACTGCCTTCCTTGCTTGGACACTTAATGTGTAATAAGTTGCTACACTGGGGAAGCCCACGTGAAGGGGACTGCTGGTTCATTGATGGATATTCCTTTCTGCCATGGTCAGCTAGGAAAAGACATTAATAAGGAACCAAATTGTGCCAATATCTGTATGACCTTGGAGGCAGATCCTTCCCAATTAGAGTTTTAGAAGAGACCTCACTAGTCCCGGCACCTGATTACAACCAAATGGGAGACCCTGAGCTAAAGGACTCACTCAGCTAACTCACGCCCAGGTTCCTGACCACAGAAGCTGTGTGTTGTTGTAAGCTGCTAAGTATATAGTTGTGTGCTATACAGCCACAAATAATAAATGCGACATGTAGGCAATTCTTCTTTTTCCCAAACTATTTACAATAAAGTTATTCGTGAAGTCTTGAAGAATTATTTCTGTGAGTAGCTTTACGTTGAATAACCCAAACTGAAGATCAGTTGATTCCATACAAAAGACAAACAGTTAATATTCCAGACCACCTTATTTTGAGACACCCGGCCATTCAAATTATTCCTTAAAATATTTTCCCTGGCTTCAAAATGGCAAGCCAAATTGTGAGTTAAACATTGATAGTTCCCAAAATTTAATATTTGGCCTGATTTATGATATAGCAAAGTTGTCTGTAAGGTATTTTACATAAATTTCATAATTTTGTTGTTTTAAAGTCTTTAGAAAGGTTTGCATTATTCATAAAGGCTGAATTTTCCCTTTGTGTCGTAGAGTTGATTCTAGCTATGATTTATTTGATGTCGTGTCCTAACTGCAGACCACAGTTAGAACATCATTTGGGTAGAAAAAATAGGATCCGCTTTGTGAGTTTCAGATCCAATGTGTGGTTTTCACAAACACATTCTGACAAAAAGTGGAATTAGTCTACAGCAGCTTTTCAAAGCACCCCCTCACTCATGTTGTCCCCAACTGTCCTGGCTCAACTTGTCCAGATGTACTGAAGCCATGGCTCAGGTAAAGCACAGCCAGAGAAACATTCACCCAACATTTTGGGGGGGCTCGTCTTCTCGAACTCTTTGAAATTATAAAGAATACTTTTCATATAAAACATATTGAATATATTTCCAGATCCAATTTCAATATACTAGTTTTCCCACATCCAGACAAGTATTTATATACTTCTAACTCTGTGGATCACTATTTCCTAACACAAACAAGTTCACTCTAGAAGCTTGACTGGTTTATAACCTCTGAAAAACTTACAGACTGCCCCCAAACTAACTATAATTTGGATGGGTAAAAATTTAGTATTCTTTATTTTCCACAAATGACACGACCTTGCTCTCAAACCACCCTTCTGTTGGGTAATGAAAGAAACTAAAGCACGCCGACGATGGAAACTTAAATTGGCCATTTATAGGAATCTCCTTCTCTGGCTTACTTTTTCATTTGGCAAACTTAGTCTGCATTTGACATAGTTGTCGTCAAAATTAGGTTCAAAGTTCCCAAGAGGACTACTTTGCAAGTTTCACTCTTCCTTCTTGCTGCTCAAGGTGGTGTCGGGATGTAAGAGGAGGCTTCGTGGGCTCAAGACAGTGGCTAGCAGGGTAACTAGCTACTCTCTGTGTGGGTCCCAACACTATCCTTGGCATTCCCCACTCACTCTGAGAGAGGACAGCTCTCATCCACCCTGGTGACGAGAAAAGGCTTGTCCTCACCATGGCCAGAGAGGCCTGGCCGTCCATCCCTCTACCACCTGTGCAGCTCCACCTTCACTCCCTGACTTTCTGAGTACCATCCCTAGTCTTGTCCTAAACTCTGGCCTAGGCTGGGACATCATACCCTCTGCTTGGGGTCATTTTGCCCCAACTAGGACAATCCCATTGTTCCCAATTCCCACCTGTCCTCCATGCCCCACAGGGCACATAGAGTCTGGGCTATCCCAGGCCTATCTTGCTAGTTCCCTGCTTCCCTCCCTATCCACTCTACACTCTGTGCTACATGAACATAGGATGGAAATAACAGCCCACGAGTGCCCATATTTTACATCAACCAGGTTTTTGAGTAAAGATTCTGTCACTTTCTTCTTTACTCCTATTCCATGTGGATATTTTTCCACCCTATACAACAAGGATTTCTACCCTGAGGGGTATACGAGGACATTTGTCTCTGGCCTCCTAATTGTGTCTTTCTACCTCTTTCCCTGACATCCAAATTGTAAGGGCTTTCTTTCACATTTTTCCACCTGGCTATTTTCCTTACATCCCTAATTTTCACTATGACTGTGATACATAATTAAACCTCTGAGGAGCTTCACTTTAGAGTTGCAAAGGAAGAGTTTGGGGATTGGGAAAATTCTAAATTCATCTTGCTTTAACATGACTGTATCCCTTTGCCCCCAAACCCATCAACTTTGAACTATAAAGCTGATCAGTAAGTAATCTCTTTATTTTAGCTGGCACCTCTTCTTCCTAGACGTGATAGCTTCATTGGGGTCAAAAGCAGGTGGGAAACATTAGATGCAATTAAAACATGATTTGAAATTTAAAAACATACATTGGTCTAATGACAAAACATACATTGTTCACAGTAACTTTGCTCCCTGAGGGGCTTGTTTATTGCAGCCTGCTGTCCTCTCTAGGGTTTGCTTTCACTTGCAAAACCCTGTCAGGCTTTCTCCACCAATAAAAACCCAATCTTTCCTCCAAGTTCAGCTCAAATACCATTCCCCCACGAAGTCTCCTCCATCGTTCTAGCCCTCAGTAATTATTTCTTTCTGTTGACTTTCAGTGACATACTGCTCATGTATTTACAACTTAAGAGCATATTGCCCTGTATCGATATCTAATTTTCTATATTTGTCCACTCATTTATGTACTCATATATCTATTATTGAAAGATGATACCTATTAGTGGATCATCTTCTATCTCTCCCCACCGTATCTATTCAACTTTCACAAGCTGGAAGTTTTTAGCGTATGGGCTGAGTTTACCGTTCTTAATGTCATCCACATTATTTTGATCTTTGATTATAAATAAAGTATTAGATGCTCAAACTTTGGCAAAGGTAAACAACTATATCTAGATAAAGAAATGAGAAAGAGGAAAAGGGGAAATTAAAAAAACAATAATGAATAAACAAACTACATCCCTATAGCTGTGAGGGTCTTATTATGTCAGTGGCATCATTTTGAATATCACTTTAGACATTTTATGTAAAAAGGAATTTGAGTTAAACATCATGATTTTAAAGAAAATTGATACCCATTTGGGATATTCAAGGCAACAAGATTATGGTAACCTTGGAAACTGATTTTTAGATTGGTAACTGAGAAAAGCGTAGGTGACCCAAACAAGAAAAGAGTACAGAAAAGAGCATAAAAATTGAAATACTCATGAAAGTCTCCATTTGAAAATTTCAGGTCGTTGGGCAAAAATTCCCACAACTGACCCCTCTTGCACCTTTGAGTATAATTCTGACAGCACATACATCATTCCTACTTTCCTGCTAGCTGTGTGTCTTTAAGTACTGCACTTTTCTGGAAGAAAAAAATAAATATTTTCAATATTCCCATATGACAAAATACCCATAGTTGGTATTCACCAATATACATTTAAGAGGATAATGCATTAAATATTGCTAGAAACAAAGTCACCCAATTATGAGCTGGTCAATGTCTCATATGGCAACTAGGAATTTGAATTTTTCTAAGTATGGGCATGTTATCTTGGATGTTTATTTATTATTTATCACCATTATTATTATTTAAACTTCTTAATTCAAAAAGACCTATAAGAGTCACAGGTAGAAACATGTGAGCAAAGGTCCAGAGACACAAGAAGAAATTAGCAGAATAGGTAGGGAAAAGAATAACATAATAACACAATTATCAATTTGTAAGTCAGTGTTCCTCATTCACTTTTAATTTTTTTGAAAATTAGCAATCACAGCATTTATATCCATGGCACCCTATTATAGATTTTGGCATGATAGCTATTTAATTAAATGAGTTAATTTTTAAAAGGATCCTGAGGAGAAATAGAGCTGGATGAGCAAAGGAATATTTCACTGAAAAAGTCTCAAATGGCAATGTCACCTGAAATGATCAGATGTGCAAAAGGCGATTGTTACATGACATTATTTCTAAGTTATCTGAGTAGACTGGAGAGGTGATCAGGTGTAATGGTTTAGACAGACATCCTCATCACCAGGCTGCTAAGATTTAAATTCTGGTTATAGCTCCTACTACTAGCTGTGTGAGTTAGGGTAGGTTGTTTAACATCTCAAAGCCCCAGCTTCCCCATAAATAAAATGAAACGCAGCAGCTGACTTGGGACAGTCATGCTAGTTAAAGGAGTCGATGCATGAGGAACGTGATAGTGTCAGTAAATGCAGGTAGCATTGTTATGAGTTTGGGAAGTGATAACAATGAAGTTGAGGGGATGCCCTGAAGATGACAACCTCAGGCCATCGTCCCAGCTCCTGAAGACCACAGGGAAGATCTTTCCCTCATCCTGTAAGTTCATTTCCCCGCCCAGCACGTTTCACTTCCCAAGCGGCCCATCCAGAGCGTGATTTCATGAACTTTCCAGGAAAAGGCAACAAACATTAAACTCAGCATACGGTATTGGACAACAAAGCCACAGTAATCTGAAGTTAATGTGAAAAACAAAGCCTTTCGCCTCTGACTCACTGAAGGACAAGATTTCCTTGTCCGTGTTTTCAGTCTTGAGGCTTCCGCTTTCTACTCACTGTTTCTAAGTCCATGGATAATTGAAGTTGGAGACTAAACTAGCCTGCTTTTTCACTTTGCCCTATAATCAAAGTTGTTAGCAGACTCTAAATCTATAAACAATGAAGCAGAGGTTTCTATCAATGAGTTGATATTGATAGACATAAGTTTATGTCACTACAGAATAAAAGCTTATAAAACTGGAGGGAAAAGACCACGATCTTCCACCTTCATTTTCAAGACTAACAGCCAGAAGGAGCAGCTTTTCCTCCACTCTGACTCACAGAACACCATCCAATGACTTCTATAATATGAAGACTTTACATTTAAAACGTTAATTGACTCTAAAGGTGTGAAGATACTGTCTCATGGAATGCATCCATTTTTTGTGGTCTCAGCTAACAATCTCAGAGGGCCAGGACTTCTTGACACTGCAAGGTACTTTACTGTAGACCTAGGAGCTCTTTGATTTCCTTTTTCCCACAAGAAATGCAGCTAAACTGATTGGACAACTAAGAACAAGAACAAATACAGCATTCAATTCTATCTTTCTTATAAAAAGCTCATCAGTTTTCACGTCTCTACCCAAACATTGCTTGTTTGTTTTCATCTACACCTTCCCACATGCTATTTCCCTAAGTGTCTAAGAATTAATTAATCCTTCCTTTAAAAACTTATCTTTTTTTTTTTTTTTGAGACAGAGTTTCACTATGTTGTCTTCGGTAGAGTGCTGTCACATCACAGCTCACAGCAACCTCTAGGTCTTGGGCGTAAATGATTCTCTTGCCTCAACCTCCCAGGTAGCTGGGACTACAGGCACCCACCATAGTGCCCGGCTATTTTTTGTTGTTGTTGCAATTGTCATTGTTGCTTAGCTGGCCCAGGCCAGGTTTGAACCCTCCAGCCTCCGTGTGTGTGTGGCTGGTGCCCTGACCACTGAGCTACAGGTGCCAAGCCTTGAAAACTGAAGATTCATTATAACCAGAAAACTTTGACTAATCCAATTTTTTCTAATAAACCTTGATTTTAACCTCATTGAAATACATAAATAAAAAGTCCAAAATAAACGTAGGGGTGATAACACTTCTCCTTCTTCTATGGAGTTGGCTTCCTAGCTGCATACCTCCTAAAGCTCAGTAGATACATACCTAATGTATGTATCAGAGTCTTGATATAGAATCTGTAAATGAAGGCAAGAATGTGGGAAAGTTGGCCTATTTTTAATTATCTAAGTTCAAATATGACTACATTTGACTTTAAGATCACACATATTTCTGAGGTCTTAATATAGGTTTACTACACCAATATGCATTTGATTATCCTCTACAAATGAAGCACAGAACCAGGCAGCGCCTCCTTAGCATCACTACATAAATAACATACCACTGTTTACACAGAAGTGTCAACACCAACTCGATAAGTGTAGTGCCACAAACAGCACATTCTTCAGTGCACCGCACCACATAATTAGTTTCATAATTTCTCTCTTCCTGCCCACCTCCTTTTCTCAAGTGTCCACTCTTCCAGAACTCCAGGAAATAACTGAAATATCTACCAAGATCTCTTGCAAAAAAAAAATTTATATGAAGGCTTCTTTCTATTAACCAAAATTTCTGTATTGCATAGATGAAAATACATATTAAGTATACTGCATGCAGACATTAGAAATTCACATATGAAGTTGGTCTTCCACTCTATGGTCGTCCCTTTTTTTCTGAGTGAATGTGGGAGATCACAGTGCACGTGATCCATGCTCAGCCTCATCCCTTACCTATCCTTAATTGCATTTGGGGTAATCCTGGAAATGGCAGCAATTCCATTTCTGTTCTACCTTCTGTTCTGCCTTCTGTTCATCCTTCTTTATCTCCATCTGCCTCCACCCCCCTGGCTCTGTTGTGTTCAGTCTCATCACCGTCCACCTTCCAGGAAACTCTTGGTTGGACCACAATGGTGCTTATCCAGCTTGCTTCTCCCTTCAGGGCTACAGGCCTCCAAAGCTGAAGAAAGATATTAATGGAACAAGAACATAATCATTTTCCCTGGAAAAGTCATCCAGACTATCCAAGGCAGTTTTCTCCATTTTGTTACCCACTATTAATTTTTCGATCTTCTGCAGACTGAATGCTTTCATCACCTCATGGCTGTTCTCTATAGAAGCAGTGACTACCCAAATGTCAAACCCAAGAAGGCTGCTCAGTCTCCATCTTAGATTGAGACCTATGATCACCAACTTTTCTTAAAAGTCTTCATTTGCTTGTCTTCTGCGACCATGCCAATTTCTGGCTTTCCTTTTGGTTCTTTGTTACTTCTTTCTTTTGTGGTCCTCATTTTGAGATTCCTCAAATTCATGCGCTTCTTACTCTCTGCTTCCTCCTAGAGGATCACTTTGTTACTGTAGGTTTCAACTATCCCATGGCTCCTAGTAACTACTGGGTATACCTCCAGGGAGCTTAGCCCCATATAGTCATTGGGAATTCAAATTTGTAACCCTGGGGCTGGGAACATCCTGACTCCTATTCCACATTCAACTCCCCATAATATTTTGAAATTGAAAAGAAAAAAATAAGAGAAAATTTGGACACAGACATCTACAGAGGAAATAGGATGGGAAGACACAGGAAAAAGATGGCCATCTGTGAGCCAGAGGGATAGAGGCTTCAGGAGAAACCAACCTGCCAACACCTTGATCTTGGATGTCTATACTCCAGAACTGTGGTTTAAACCACCCAGTCTGCATGACTTTGTTACAGCAGTCCTAGTGAACTCATACGGTAGGTAATAATGTTAGCCTTGAACATTTAATTATTATAAAGAAGATTCACTGGATGGAAACAGATATCTTGCTGCCAATGAAATAAAGAAAAAATTAATCTCCATTCTTCTTTGCCCTCCCCCCTTTTTTCCATGAACAGATCCTTTGGAATAACCTGGGGATATCTTCCGCTATTGGTGATCCACCCTAATTGAGGGTAAGAAACACAGATGGTAGTTTTCATTTTGAAAACTCTTATAAATTGTAGACATCTGGAGGTATATAGTGTGGGTGAATCTTTCCTGAGAGATGTCACTGTGCAAAATTTTAATCCTCTGGCCAGAAGTGATTTGAGGATAGACCCAGGGAGATCTTAAATTAGTTCCACTAGCTTATTTGCATTTCCAAATATCCAAGAAACAAGTAAAATCCAATCAAAAATAAGTCTTAATACCAGGGATCAATTAAATGCTATGGTACCAAAGAATTTCAGCTTAATAGATGTTTTATTTTTTTTGAGACAGTGTCTCACTTTGTAGTTTAATAGATTTTATGCACAGTCCTTAACTATCCCTTCTTTCATACTTTTTCTGTACCCTTTCCCTGGCCATGGTCATTGCTTTTCCATTACAACAATTTCCCAAGAATTAAGAAAAATTAGGAGGAACAATATCATGTTGCCTGGGCTGACTTAGTTACAAATTTATTGGATGGTACTAATCTCACTAGATCCAAACTAAATGCCAACAAATACAATTTAGCTTCCTTGAAAAATCTGCAATCTGAGGTAATATTGTATAGGACATCAAAGCTCTTATAAAAGACCAAATGTTACTCATTAAAAAGCTAGCTAATTAATCATAAAATCCTTTATTCCATTACCTCTTTATAATTTATGGCCTATCTTTTATCAAAAAATACTTTGTTCTGGCGGTGCCTGTGGCCCAGTGAGTAGGGCACCGGCCCCATATACCGAGGGTGGTGGGTTCAAACCTGGCCCCAGCCAAACTGCAACAAAAAAAATAGCAGGCATTGTGGTGGGTGCCTGAATTCCCAGCTACTCAGGAGGCTGAGGCAAGAGAATCACCTAAACCCAAGAGCTGGAGGTTGCTGTGAACTGTGACGCCATGGCACTCTACCAAGGGTGACAAAGTGAGACTCTGTCTCAAATATATATATATATATATAGTTCATTTATGGTTTTCTTAATACTGGATCAGGATATATTAGGAATTATCTTCTCTACCAACAAATATCTGTTGAATACACTATTCCAGGCACTGGGATGTAAGTTAGAGACACAATTTCTGCAGTCAGCAAAGTTGTTTTTCTTTATAATACTAATATAAGCCACATTGCCAAATACTTATTAATGACAAGAATTTGTTTCCTGGATTTTTCTTGATTGATAACAGAATTCATTCCAAATAATCATGATTTGGTTTTCCTCTATCCATTAGTTATGTTTCACGTTGCATTGGCTGACAGTTACAAAAAAAAAATCCTTGCTCTATTTGAAGAATTTCATATATTTTAAAATAGAATTTTTTATAGAAGTTTTATGTTCATAGCAATACTGAGCGGAACTACAGAGATTGCTGTGGCCCCCCTGCCCAGACATGCACACCTCCCTCGTTATGAGCATTCCTCCCCAGAGGGGTTCATCTGTTCCAACTGGTAAACCTACACTGACATGTCATCATCTCCCAAAGTCCATAAGTTACGTTAGGACTCATTCTTGGCATTTTACACTCTATGGATTTGGACAAATTTATAATAGACTGTATTCATCAATGGAGTGAAACAAAACAGCTTCACTGCCCTAAAGATCCTCTATGCTCCAGTTCATCTCCCTTCACCAAACCCCTGGCAAACACTGATCCCTTCACTGTATTGATGGTTCTGCCTTGTCCAGATGCCATCTGGTGGGAATCACACTGTAGGTGGCCTTTCCACGTTGGCCACTTTCACCCAGTAATATTCATTTAAGGTTCCTCCACGTCTTTTCATGGTTTGATGGGTTTTTTTTTTTTTTAGTGCTCAATATCTATTATCAAGATGCACTGTTATATTTATGTTTAATTTCATAAGAAACTGATAAGCCTTCTTCCCAGTGGTTGTTCCACTTTACACTTTCAGCAGTAATAATGAGACCAATTGTCCCAGCCAAGACCGAGCAGTTGCATTCCTCCCAGGGCTCCCTCTGGCAACAACAACAACACCCTGGATGTGAACAAACTGGGGAGATTTTGAAAGGTGAAAGGAGCAAGTGGACAGACAGATTAGGAACCTTGGGAATTAAGGGCGACATGGCTGTGATTTCTCCTGCATTTCCTCACTGCCTCCCATATGTGTTGGATAGGGTGTCACAACTGCCAACAGGAGAAACAAAATAATCTCCAAGAAAAACTTGTTTGCTGTGAAAAGGGTGGATTAATGAATAGAAAACCTTTTGGCAATACCTGCCCTGCCCTAGTCAAAAGCCAACAGAAAAACTACCCCTCTCCCCATAGCTTCAGTGGGGCCAAAGGGAAATGATCTTCCATCCCCACTCATCTCCAGAGCAGTGTCAGTGGTCGAGGGGTGAGCTAAGCCTCCACCCACCTGGAAGCAATGAGACTCAGCAATGTGCTATGAGACAGAACTAATCACCACTTTGCTTTACTCCCTGCCAGTGGTATCAGCAGGGTCTAGAGGGAAACTGAACCTCCACACCCTACCCGTATCAGTGATCAGAAAGAAGTGATGGAGGTGGATTTAGTTGACACTCCACTTACCCCTCACTCTCTACTAATGCTAACACCACATGGCAATGAATTAAGCCTCTGCTCCCATCAATATGGCAAAGAGGCTTTTTAAGTCAGCATTCTGCTTCTCCCCTCCATGGTGTCAGTGGGCCCAGTAGGGCTAAGCTTAACTCCCACTGGGAGGCAAGGAAACAAACTGAGTCAGTGCTCCACTTTGATCAGGAAGCTATCAGCAGGCCCAGGCAGGGGAAGCTAAGCTCCTGTCCACTTACCTGCCATGAGGTAGTGTGACGCAATGCTCCACTTTTCATCAGGCCCACTAAGGAGTGGAACCCACACACCCACCTAGAACCTGCACTATGCCTAAACAGTGAGACTGTCCGCTATCTAGAGATTAGAGTCTCATAATATAATATACAAAATGTGCGGAACGCAGTAAAAAAAATCACATGTCATAACAAGAGTCAGGAAAATCACAACTTGAATGAAAAAAAAAAACAATTAACAGGTTCCAGTATCAAAATGAACTAGATATTGGAATTATCTGACCAAAATTTTAAGGTAGCCATCATAAAAATAACTAAGTGAGAAATTAAAAATTCTATTGAATCAAATGAACAAAACAATAAAAAATCAGCAGAGATCCAATAGTTCAGAAAATCAAAGAAAAATTATAGAATGGAAAATATAATAAGTGAAATTTAAAAAGAATCTTGCTGGATGGGTTCAATAGTAGAGTGGAGATGATAAGATAAAAATCAGCAAATGTGAAGACACATCAATAGAATTTATCCCATCTGAAGAGCACAGAGAAAAATAGACTGGAAAAAGAGTGAGCAGTCTCAGGAACATGTGCAGCAATTACAAAAATAGTTGATGTGTGTATTGAAGTCTCAGGGAAAAAAGAGCAAAACATTGAAAAATAGATATGAAGAAGAAATCGGCTTGGGTGAAAATTTTATGAGGAGGACCCCTCGGGCAATTGAAGCAATATCAAAAATACACTTTTGGAACCTGATCAAACTTAAAAATTTCTGCACAGCCAAGAACACAGTAAATAAAGCTGGTTGACAGCCCTCAGAATGGGAGAAGATACCTGCTGGTTATGTCTCCAACAAAGGTTTAATAACCAGAATCCACAGAGAACTGAAACGTATTAGCAAGAAAAAAACAAGCGATCCTATCTCAGGGTAGGCCAGGGACTTGAAGAGAAATTTCTCTAAAGAAGACAGTTACATGGCCTACAGATATATGAAAAAATGCTCATCATCCTTAATCATCAGAGAAATGCAATTCAAAACTACTTTGAGGTACCTCCTAACCCCAGTAAGATTAGCCCATATCACAAAATCCCAAAACCAGAGATGTTGGCGTGGATGTGGAGAAAAGAGAACACTTCTACACTGCTGGTGGGAATACAAATTAAGTCATTTATTTTGAAAAGACATCTGGAGAACACTGAGAGAACTAAAAATAGACCTGCCATTTGATCCTGCAATTCCTTTATGAGGTATATACCCAGAAGATGAAAAATCAAATTACAACAAAGATATCTGTATCAGAGTGTTTATTGCAGCCCAATTCATAATAGCTATGTCATGGAAGAAGACCAAATGCCCATCGACCCACGAATGGATCAATAAATTGTGGTATATGTACACCATGGAATACTATGCAACCCTAAAGAAAGATGGAACCTTTACCTCCTTCATGTTTATATGGATGGAATTAGAAAATGTTCTTCTAATGGAAGAAAAAGTTCCAATGTACACAGTCCTACTTTGAAACTAATTCATAGCTTTTATAGGAATGTCATAACCTAATTATAGCTTAGAATATGGGAAGGGGGTAGGAGGGGGAGCTGAGGTGGGTAGATGGGGGAAGGGAGGGTGATTGGTGGGGTTACCTCTATGGTTTATCTTACAAGGGTACAAATGAATCTTTCTAAAAGCAGAGTATGAAATGTTTTAACTCAATAACTCAGAAAATCACATGAAGGTTATGTTAACCAGTTTGATGACAGTATTTCAAAATGTACATGAAAACAGCATACTGTACCCCATGATTGCATTAATGTACACAGTTCAGTTATGCTATAAGAAATAGAAAGAAAGAAAGAAAGAATAGAAATCATTCCTTGTATTTACTTGGACCATCATGGAATAAAAGTTGAACTTAGTAATAACAGGAATCTGTATACGCATACAAAAACATGGAAACTAAATAATCTCATGCTGAATGATAGATGGGTCATAGATGAAATTAAGAAGGAAATTACCCAATTTTTGGAAAAAAAAGATAATAAAGACACGCACTATCAGAACCTCTGGGATACCGCAAAGGCAGTCCTAAGAGGGAAATTTATAGCATTGCAGGCCTTCCTGAAGAGAACGAAAAGAGAGGAAGTCAACAACTTAATGGGACAGCTCAAGCAACTGGAAAAGGAAGAACATTCCAACCCTAAACCCAGCAGAAGAAAAGAAATAACTAAAATTAGGGCAGAACTAAATGAAATTGAAAACAAAAGAATCATACAACAGATCCACCAATGAAAGAATTGGTTTTTTGAAAAGGTCAATAAAATAGATAAACCATTGGCTAACCTAACCAGAATTAGAAGAGTAAAATCCCTAATTTCATCAATCATAAATGATAAAAGCCAAATAACAACAGACTCCTCAGAAATTCAACAAATCCTTAATGAATATTAAATAAAACTCTATTCTCATAAGTATGAAACTCTGAAGGAAATAGTACTAGTTCCTCTTTAAAGGTTTGGTAGAATTTTGATGGAAATAGCTTTTGTTGCATGACCTCCATTTACTTGGTTTCCGATTTGCTGGTTGATAGTCTGGGCTGTGCTCAGCTGCTGGGTCATTCTCTCTCCTGAGAGGCAAGCAACCCCCAAGCCAGACAGGAGAGAGAATGACCCACCAGCTGAGCACAGCCCAGACTATCAACCAGCAAACTGTAAAGCAAGTAAATGGAGGTCATGCAACAAAAGCTAATAGAAACAGGCCCCCTTCATCCCACTCCTGAATAGGATACCAGCTACCTGGCTCGACTACAAATTGTTATCAAATGTCAGTGGATTTGTATCAGTTTCCAATTAACAATGAAACTGAGACTGACATTAACATACTCATGTATGTCATATAATGTGCCAACAACTCTCCAGCCTTGCCTTCTACTACAAAGATCTTTGATCTCCATAATGTGATATATTGTCCTTTCTTCTATGCCTCTTGCAATCAGGAGTGGCATGCTTCCTCAAGCCTGCATGTAAACTCGGCGTAAGCCATCTGCACTCAGCTTCCACGGTGTCTTCTGTGACTCTCCTGATTGCTCTCCTTGGGGCCTCCCCATGGATTCTGCTGTCATACCAGCTGTCTGGTTTACTGTTGATCTCTCTCTTCTTCTCCTAGACCTGTACTCCTGTAAGGGCAGCACCATCTCTTATCAATCTTTCTTCTCCAAACCTAACTAAGAGTGAGGTACTTAACTGACATTTAGTAGGTTCCCTGAAGAGGAAAAATTCCTCAATGGGTTGAAGTTTGCCCAAATGTCACACAAGGCAGAGGTAGTCCCTCCTAGAATTTTATGATCTCAAGAACTGAAAACAACAGAGACAAGAAGAGTGTGTTAGTGTGATTAGAAGATCACCTCCAGAGGCTGTGTGAGATTCTCTGTCTATCCCAAGAACTGGCAGGTAAATGCAATGAGATGCAACAGCTACTAAGGCTATCTATGGGATTCATTATTTTCCACTCCCCTAATAACTGTTGATAGAGGAATTGGGCACAAAGGGAGCAGTGGTGAAGGACCTCCCCAGGCTCCTCATTAAAGAAAAGGCCCCATTCTACTCTCTCCCCATCTTAGGCCTCTAGGGTGCAAAACTGTTTTCCCAAACCTAGACAGAAGCCAGTAAGTGATTGCTACTACTTCACAAATAAGCCTAAGAAAACTTTGGCCCAGGTTTACTGTGCATTCAGCACTTCCACTCCAGATGTGCAGCTGCCCCTGACCACACACCCAAAGATTTGTGTGGAAGCACTGTACAGGGGAAAGGAGGGGGCAGGGATTTCAGGAAGCCAAAGGCAAACAGTGAGCCACACACTGGGAGCCCAATGGCTCTGCCAGTTGGTAGAAGAGGTAAGGTAAGGGCTGTCAGAGGAAGCACTTGACTCTGGTCCCAGATTCGAGCTGCCAAGGTGACTCTTTGTACTTTTTTCTTCTTCTCTGGAAAGTTAATGACAATACTCTAGTGAAGTTGGAAAGACTTGCTAATCTATGCAAAGAGCTCAAATAATCTACCATCTTCTTGGAAGAAGCACAGAGACAACTATCAAAAAATTATCACAAATGTTAGGTCAAAATAATTGTCAGTACATCTCTAGGCTTTATTTAACAAAATAATAGTAATTGTCAAGGCCCAAGGCTGGACATTCTGTTTCTGGGAAGCAAACTGATTGATTTAGATTCTCAAAAGAATTTTAAGAATAGCTTTTATTCTGAATTCAGAAAAGTAGCATTTGTCTTTGAGCTAAAGACAAATAAAGGCTTTCAATGGCCTAAACAGGAAATATTTTCTTGGGAAAAATTTCAGAGTCCATGACAGATAGAAGTGAATGGACTTAAGGACATTATTTAAAAGAAAAAGGAAAACTTTAATGCAGACGCAATTGCCCTTGAAAACAAAAATAGAAGTTTTGAGATGACCATGCAAACATTTTTCAAATCTTACAAACTGAGAACCAAACACATAGAGTAAGAGACCAAGTCTCAGAGAACAAACTGGAATTGCTCTGTACCAGCAATAACAGCCTGGGTGATATAAGAAGAATTCTAGTCCTCTATTCTAGGAGAAGCTGAAATACACACAGAAGCCACTTCTTGAGATTCCTATGAAGAATCTGTTTCCCAAAAAGGCAAGGTGGCAAAAAATGATTATGCAGTGTACCCATTATAGGTTTCACCCGTCCTGTACTCCGACTCCAAAGTTTAACATAAAGATCCATGTGAATGTGATCTGTTTTGTGTACTGCAACATTTCCAGTGCCTAAGAATACATAGAAGCAGAACATAAATACAGCATTAATGGGATTAATCAGTTAATTTCCAGTATTTACTAGAGTTTAATATGAGCCAGGTATCATTTATAAAAGCATTTGTTTCATAAGTGATGCAGGCAAAATGGGTTGTCCATTCTGATGAGGTGTCTGAGTACAACACACCCTGCCACCAAATTGGTAAACACAACTAGATCTTTTCAAGAAACACAGATTCAGAGGGGACTGGGGATCTCTAGTCCAAGAAACCCATGTCTAAGCTCACACTTGAAAGCTCCCCAGCTTTTTACAAAGGAGACAGTCAGAATGACACATAAATCTTTCAGGTAAACTCCAAGAAAGGAAGGCGCCCCACTGTCTTCTTGGACACTCTACTCCAAATCCCAAACTCAGTCCCCAGGACACAAATACTGAATCTGTGTGTGTGCTGTGTGCAGGTATGGAATGATGCCCAGGCTACCTGCCATAGGCAGCACAAGACTGTGGGTCTATGTGATGAGTTAAGGAAATTCAAAAATGGCAACGTGGGAATGGGAGAAGGCAGAAGACAACCGCTGGAGGGAGCACAGGGCCTGAAGATGAACCAGGCAGGGGCAGAAGAGAATCAAGCAACAAATCTGGCCCTAAGTCAGTGTTCACCACCCGCTCCTGCGAACACCCCAGGTTCTGTGTTGTACTGCAGTGGCTATGGTTGGCTCTCAACGTGGCAGGGGAAGGAGGCTGAACAGACTCATTTTAGAGCATGTACACCCCCTCCAAACATGCAAGGTCCGAGGTCTGCACAGCCACGAGATCCTGGTGGGCCCTCCAGGCTCATTCTTAGCCTTTCCAGCCTAGAATTTAGATTTCTATGGAATTGAGTTCTGCTATGTAACAAAATGTGGTTTGCAAAATGTCCAATGTTACCAGACTTACCTGTCATCACTTACTGACTGCTAATAAGTACCTGAGACCTCCTTTCGGTAGGATTCCTTGTTCCTCACATGGGGTTTTCTCTTGTCTGGTGAAACAAGGAAGAATGAGGTGGAAGGGAAGGTGTGTCTGTGGGGACAGTTACTGCACACCTAAACACTCAAGTCTTGGGGGTGGGAGCAGAACACATAGTCTTTTCCAGCTGTTACAAAAAGATCTGCAAAGCAAGCCTTGTTTCCACAGATCCTTTCCCTCATCCCCCTCAGAGAGCCAGGGCAGTTCTAAGCTGAACCTTTCAGAGCAAATCCACACTGAACTGTGGAGGAACACCTATTTCCTTAAGGACCTAAGACATAAGATTTTAAAGAATCACTAAATGGATTCAACAAATAAAAATGGCACTCAGTGAACTTCAAGCTATATCAGATGTTCTACAAACTGAAAATAAAGAAAATTGAAAAGAAAAACAAAACAACTTGAATTCTTCAATGGTCTTCTAATGGATTTTTCTATTGGTATCTTGGTCCTCTCTTTAGCTTATCAACCCAGAAGCCACTGAGATGGGATCTGTCTCTGAAAACAGATATTAGTTGTCACCCCTATATTCAAAATCCTCTAGACTTCCTGCCACATTGAGAATGAAAAGTAAAGCCAACACAATTCTTCAAGGCCTCTAAGCTGCTCCTGCTCAGGTTACAATACATTGCACGCTCACAGTTCACCTACATCGCTGCTCAAATGGCCCTTTAACAATTTCCCTACTTACCCAAAAGCTCCACTCAAGCCCCAAGTTCCTGCTGTCACCACAATAGATGAGATTTCCTCCATGCACTTATCACTACATGAATACAACACATCTAACTCATCTGTGCATCAGTGCCCCACCCTATTAGACTCCATCTAATCAATACTCTCAATACAGATCCTGCACAGCACAGAACAGTACCTGGCATAAGAGGTGTGGACTCCGGAGCCAGGTACCAGGGTTCAAACCCAAACAACAGTATTAGCTCACAGACTGAACTAAACTTCTTGCCTCAGACTATACTCCATATGTACCATGAAGATGGTGACAGTACCTGTTTCCTTGGGCTTTTGTGAAAACATACGTCTATGAATAAATAAGAAAACAGGCCAGGCATGGTTGCTCACACCTGTAATCCCAGCACTCTGGGAGGCCAAAATAGGAGGATCACTTGACACCAGGAGTCCAAAACCAGCCTAAACAAGAGTGAAACCCCATCTTTATAAAAGACAGAAAAATAGGCAGGTCTGGGAGGCCTGCAGTATCAGCTACTCTCAAGGCTGAGTCAGGAGGATCATTTGAGCCCAGGAGTTCGAGGTTGCTGTCATGGCACTCGACCCAGGGTGAGAGAGCAAGACACTGCCTCAAAAAAAAGAAAAGAAAAGAATAAGAAAAAAGAAAAGAAAAGAAAAGAATTTAAAACCTATAACCAACAATTTAAAGCATAAATGTTAGGCTCATACATTTAGGTAGCAGTTATAAAACTTACCAGCAGAGATGTGAGTTGCAGACAGCATCCACCTGGGTGCAGAACCTTCCTCCCACCATAAATAAAGTAAGTCAACAGAAAAGCAATGACACAGCCATAAGCTTAAACCAATAGTCAATTTTACTTCTTCTCATATAATAGGAAGTTTGGAAGCAACAAATCCAGGGCTAGTGAAGACACTCATGGAAGCGACAGAGGGGTGAACAGGGTCACTGCAACCTTTCTTAAGTGACTTCCCTAGAACATGGCTTTCATCCTCATGTTACATGATAAAACTTTGACATCAGGTAATGGCTCTCCTTGCAAGGTGAGAACTAGGGTATAAAGCAAAGAAAAGAAGAAGAAAAGAATTCAGGTAAGAATGAATGACTTCTTTTTAAAGACCCTTCCCAGAAACCTACATAGTGACTTCTATCTGTTTGTCTGTCAAAGGCCAGGGCTATGGTACATGGACTACACTAGTTGCAAAAAGCACTGTGTAAGGTTCTTTAACATAGTACACCTAATAGACAGCGCCTGTAGCTCAGTGGGTAGGGCGCCGACCACATGCACCGAGGCTGGCAGGTTCAAACCTGGCCCGGGCCAACTAAAAAAACAACAATAACAACTGCAACAACAAAAAAAATAGCCAGGTGTTGTGGCAGGTACCTGTCATCCCAGCTACTTGGGAAGCTAAGGCAAGAGAATTGCTTAAGCCCAAGAGTTTGAGGTTGCTGTAAGCTGTGACGCCTAGGGTGAGAGCTTCAAACTGTCTCAAAAAAAAAAAAATAATAATAATAATGAAATAGCACACCTTACTAATCTGAGAAAAAACCTGGATTCTCTTAATGGGGAAGAAGGTGAGACTGGACACTAGAGGAACAAATATGTGCCACTCTTGGCTGCACAGCAAGCTGCCAGAGGTTTTAACAAAGACACCATGCTCTGATTACAATGCAAATGAATTAAATATCAGTAACAAACAGGTACTAAAAAATACCCACATGTTACACAGGACATAACATAATCCTAAGTAAGCCACTGGTCAAGTAAGTTATTGCAAAGGAAATTAAAATGTTTTCAGGATGAGGCTCTAGTAAAAATGTTATATACAGACTTTTCATGATGTGGGTCATTTGGAAGAACATGAAATTAAAAATAAAAACTAGGGCAGTACCTGTGGCTCAAAGGAGTAGGGCACCAGCTCCATATGCTGGAGGTGGCAGGTTCAAACCCAGCCCTGGCCAACAACTGCAAAATAAATAAATAAATAAATAAAATAAAAATTAATGAGCTGGGCTCTGTTTCCATGAACAAAGACTGATAAGTGCAATTCCATACCCATTGGAAGAATCCCACTGGGGTCTCTCAAGAGTTCTCACATGCAAATCACCACCATTATATTTTCTAAGTTTTGAAAAGAACCTTCTTCTATTTAAGTGCTCACAAGAATTCATAAAAATGGAGGGATTACTGTGGGTAAAAGCTAAGAAATAACAGTGATTATTTGCAACCTCAGCAATGGTGACATTTGAGGGCACATAATTCTTTGAGGGTGGGAGGTCCTAAACATTGTAGGACATTTAGCAGCGCCCCTGATGTCTTCTTGCTACATGCCAGCAGCACCTACCTCACTCTTTGACCTCCCCCCCAGTTCTAATAAACCAAAAATGTCTCCAAAGGACACTGCCAAGAAACTCCTGGACAGCAAAATTATCCCCAAATGAGACCACTGCTGTAGATCAAGGGTCAGCATTGCTTTTCTGCAAAGTGCCAGATAGCAAGTATTATAGGTTTTGTTGGCCACAGATGGTCTCTGTCATTTATTCTTCCTTTTTACAAATGGAAGTATTGTCAATTTGCAAGCTATACAAACCATGGTCTGCTGACCCGTTAGTGACTTTCCTACACTCCTCTTTTCAGTGTGATTTCTCTCATGGATAATAAGAGCATGAGACCAGGAAAGTTTCCCCAGTCACTGCAAAGCTTCACAGAGATTCTCCCCTGTACGGTGATTAACTCTTGTGCCCAAAAGGAGAGAGGTGATGCTATAGTCATCTTGACATTAGATACCAAGCCAAGGCTTCTGTTCCCTAAGTTCTCATATGTTTAAAAGCAGAATGTACCACGAAGGCTTCTCTATACTACAGAAGTATGTCTTCTACCCCAGAGTAAAGTCTTGCAAATCTCCTAAGGGATGAGAACTCCTTGTCTTTCCATAGTCTCTACAGGAACTAGATTTCTCCTGAGCTATGTGTATTCTCTTGTGCCCAGCAAGGTGACAGCTCATGAGAAGCTTCCTGCCTCCTCACATGCACAAGGCTCATTTCCCATCTGAGCGCTCACATTAAGGCAGACTTGGTCACTGGAGCCTCTTCCACACTGGCGATACAAAGAGCTTCTCTCCTCGGTGAGTTTTCACGTGACTCCTCAGGGATGAATGGTCACTGAAGGCTTTCCCACAGACCAGGCATTCATAGGGCTTCTCCCCAGTGTGGATTCTCCTGTGCACGTTCAGATTAGAGCCTATGCTGAAAGCTTTCCCACAGTGATCACACTCATATGGTTTCTCTCCTGTGTGACTCCGCATGTGTGTCTTCAGGGTTGACTGGTTTCTAAAGGCTTTCCCACACTGCCTACACTCCACTCGTTTCTTTACAAGATGAATGCTCATATGCCTCCTCCGGGATAAGTAATCACCAAAGACCTTCCCACAGGTCGTGCACTCATAGCGTCTCTCTTGAGTGTGAATTTTCCTATGTGCAGTGAGGTTTGAGCTTGCACTGAAAGCTTTCCCACAGAGATCACACCCATAGGGTTTCTCTCCCGTGTGAGAGTTCATGTGTGTCTTCAGGATAGACTGGTTCCTGAAGGTTTTCCCACACTGTCGGCATTCAACAGGCTTCTTGACAATATGAATTCTCATGTGTTTCCTCCGTGACACGAGATCGCCAAAGGATTTCCCACATTCCTTACATTCATAGGTTTTCTCTACCATGTGGTTCTTCCTGTGCAGATTAAAATTAGACTTCCATCGGAAGGCTTTGCCACACTGCGTGCATTCATAGGGTTTCTCCCCAGTATGGTTCCTGACATGCTCTTTAAGATGGGAGGGGTGCTGGAAAGCTTTCCCACAGTCAAGACATTCATAGGGCCTCTCTCCAGTGTGCGTTCTCTTATGTGCAATAAGGTGGCAGCTCCTGCCATAGGCCTTCCCACACTGATCACACTTGTAAGGCCTCTCACCAGTGTGAACTCTCATGTGTATCTTCAGGGCCGAAAGGGTCCGGAATGCATTTCCACACTGACTGCAGTCAAAGGGCTTCTCTTTGAGGTGAGTCCTCGCATGACTCCTAAGGGCTGAAGGGTCATTGAAGGCTTTTCCACAGTCAGTGCATTCATAGGGTTTCTCCCCAGTGTGTATTCTCCTGTGCCGGGTAAGGGAAGCACTTGTTGTGAAGGCTTTTTGGCACTGATGACATTCATGCATTTTTCTGCCATCAAACATGCTTACATGTTGAGTCAGGTGTGGCCTGCTATTGAAAGTTACCCTATAGTCGCGGCGGTGATAGGGTCTCTTGCCAGCATGCCTTCCCATTGGCTGGGTAAGATGAGCACCCATGCTGAAAACTTCAAACAAGTGTGCATATTCAGTGGATTTCTCTCCAAGACGAGCTCTTTCCTGCTGGTTAAGAGATGAGTGCTAAGTACTTCACACATTCATTACATTCCTAAGGATCATCCCTGCATACACTGCTACAAATAGAAGCATGCTAGAGAGATGTCATACTTTGCAGTGCAAATGTACTATTCCTGTTCCATTTGAACACCATCAGAGAACATGCAAATGCTAAGCTGTAAGGCTCCATGACTGTAACTTTTACAAAGGCTTCTGCATGCAGTTTGTTCACTACTTAAAACTGAACTGAGACTTACTGCTCAATATTGGAAATACTTACTAATGAGAACTCTGAGTGAAGAACTTTGAGACTAGGTGGAGGTTTTTTCCAAACTTGACAGTATTCAGTGTCTCTGGAACATGTTTCCTCCTGGGGAATTCCCATGTGCCTGGTTCTCAAGCTGCTTTCCTAACATGGGCTGCCCCAGTCTCTGAGAATGGGGAAGGAATAACTAAAGGAATATCCCAAGGAACTCTTACCATTGTCACAACAGTGGATGTCTCCTTCCCAAAGATATCTTCCATAAGAATTGACCACTTGGTATTAGATGGAGTCTCCCAATCTGAAACACATTGGGAAAGTATGAACTTGCTCAAAAAAGAATACATTGTGATCATGGTGACAAAAATAGGTGGATTACTTTGCAGATTCTAACCCTAAGGGAAGGTGATACAAAAGGACAAGACACAAATGTAAACAAAAATAATTGCTGAAAATCAGATTGTGTGAGGTATTTGCCAGTGATGGGGAGAAATTTAAGTCAATTCAGATGGATGCTGATAATGACAGAGTATGATCAGAAATATCGAATATGGGCAGCACCCACAGCTCAGTGGGTAGGGCACCAGCCACATATACCAAGACTGGTGGGTTTGAGTCTAGCCCAGGCCAGCTAAAATCAACAATGACAAATGCAACAAAATAATAGCTGGGGGTTGTGGTGAGCACCTGTGGTCCCAGCTACTTAGGAGACTGAAGCAAGAAAATCGCTTAAGTCCAAGAGTTCAAGGTTGCTGCAAGCTGTGATGCCATAGCACTCTACAGAGGGGGACACAATGAGACTCTGTCTCAAAAAAAAAAAAAAAAGAAATATTGAATATGAAAGAATGGTACAAAAAGCCCACACAGAAACACCAAATGCTAAGATAAAGGAGGCTAAAGAATTTGTGAGAGAATGGATAGGCAATGAGAGAGAGAGCAATTCCCAATTTCCCTGGTTGACACTTTCCAATGCACCTCCCCCACCCACTGAGTGGAGCTGAGTCACAGCATGGCTGCTTTCCTCCTGCTCACGCACCTGGACCAGGGTCTTGCTGAGTGCCCATCTCCTCCATCCTCAGTTCTTCCTCTTGCTCCAGGTGAGAAATGAGGCTGGGCTTGCCAACCTGATACCCTATACTCACAGGAAAAACACAGCTGAGAGAGGGCCATAGGGGAAATCCCTTCCATTAGACTGGGATCAACACTTTGGTTTTCAGTGTTCTGAAGGTGGACAAGTCTGACTTAGGAAGAGAAAAATGATGGTGCCAAGTTTCTAAAGAACACACTTAACATCTTTCATGGAAAACAAAACCACAAAACCCCACACACTGGCCTTCCAAAAGAAAGGCCTGAGCTCACACACTGGAGACCCTCCAAGGTCAATGGTCATGGGAGACAGCATGAGGCTAAACACCAGGGCAGCCTGTGTTCTGAACTCCTGCACAGATCCTGGGTCACAGTGAGCACTTTAAAACATCTGATTCACAAGTGAAGAAACAAAGAAATGGTGCCAGCCATACCCAGCGAAGTGAGGTTGCTATAGTTCTCCAGCATCACATCCTTGTACAGTTTTCTCTGGGAAGAATCCAACAGGGGCCACTCCTTCTCAGTGAAATCCACAGCAACATCCTGGAAAGTCACTGATTCCTGAAACACCACACATGTTTGGGGTCAGTGAGAAACCAGCCCACTGGTGTTCACAGAGGGCAGGCTCAGGCTGAAGACTGGGCATGAGAGCCCCAACACGGGATTTTCAGACAACGTGCTACGTAGATTTCCTCTAGACATCAGTTCTCAGGTATCTCCTCTTCCCTATGAGGTGATCTTGTCCCATTTCATTCCTTCAATTCTGACAAGGGACAAAATCTCTCCACTTCTAGCCTGGTCTGAATGCTTTCAGTTTTACTTCCTCTTTGAGGGTGTGGGCCTGAGCACCCGGCAAAGCATGGGAGAACACTTGCTACAAGAATCATTTCCCCTAACTTCCCCAACACCAGGACAGCCTCTGCATATTCACTGGTTCTCTCTCAGGCTCTGCTCAGATGTCCACCAGTCAAGACGAATATCTGAAAACATTCTGATAGGTGCTGGTGGGAGTGGTGCTGGGAAGTGCTTCTTCCTACCTCAGGGGCCCTGACAGCATGGTGTACCTGGGAACCAAACCCAGCTGGTATGTGAGGCTCCAGATCACTGCAAGCACACAGGTCCAAGTTCTGAGGACAGGAATGGTCTTTTGAAGAAAGAGGAAATTCTGGCTCTTGCAGACAGGTGGGGTCCTGGGTAGACACAGCTAGAGGGGAAAAGAAGAACTATGTGAATCAAGTTCAATACCTGCTGTGATCTGGGAACCAGCTCTACATCACAACCCCCACAAACAGGGCAA